>RJWM01028455.1:0-25504 GCA_004363535.1 Dasyprocta punctata
CTTAATTAAAAACTCAAAACATAAATCAGAGAGCAGGAGGGAAAATGAGGCTTACATCTACTTATCCCATCCCCGACTCATCTGAGAGCTTTTCCATTCTATTTTTGATGCAAGTATTCTCTATCACTATGTCTGTCTCTATCCCTATCTCTCAATGTCTCTCTCTTCTCTCTGTCTCTTGTTTTTAAACCAAAAATCAAATGGCTATGAATTTCTGCTTTGTATTGTGTTTTTTTATTTAAAAACCTCACTATTCACTTCTGTCTTCATTTTGTTTTTTAAAATCCCCATAGAAAGAGAATTGTCAGCTGCCCTTACCAAGCCCTGGAGACGAAGCAGGATGGTGGTGTCTTTAACACATTGGGTCACAAGTTAAACTCACCCCATCTCATCTCCAACTGTAAGGAGAAACCGGCTTTCAGCGTTTCAGAGTATCACCCTCCATGGTCCCCTGATTTTCAAAAACTAATGAATTTGGGCAACCCAAAGAGTTCCTTTGCCTCGGTGGGTGTTCCCATCACAGTGCAGGTTTCAGTTTTAAGTGTCTTGTAGAGAAGATGGCTCCGGTGGCCAAATCAGCTCCCCCTGTCTCCCTGTTTTGCTCCTTCTCCCTAAACCCCATCCTTCTCTTTCTCAGTAGCCACAGGGGTGTGGCCTGCTACATGGGACAGCAGGAGCCAGGAGCAGCTGATCCCATTCCCTCTTGATGCCAGGGCCTGGCAAGGACAGGTCCACATGTGTAAGCTCAGCCATTCATCCTCTATTTTATTTTTAATGGGCACCATATGCAATTCACTGATGTATTGTTCTCCTTTTTCTTTTTCTTCCTGGTCCTTCACAAACTCGTCTCACCATGGCAGGCGAGCCAGCCCAGCTGGGGAACACACCCTGCCATATGAATTGGGTTCCTCTGAAGCCTTTTCTTTAGATCTACTTTTAGGTAGGGAAAGAAGGTCCAAGGGGCAGGGTGAGCAGGGGAAGCAGATTGTGCACTGCCCTCTTATGGAGGAAATGATGTCATTCTAACTTATCAAAGGGAGTTCGGGCTAGGATGTATTTATGG
This sequence comes from Dasyprocta punctata, assembly GCA_004363535.1. NCBI lineage: Eukaryota > Metazoa > Chordata > Mammalia > Rodentia > Dasyproctidae > Dasyprocta > Dasyprocta punctata. The sequence continues at coordinate 1,064 of RJWM01028455.1, forward strand.
GAAACTGCTGTCACTTCCAACTGAGTACATGCTATCTACTTTAATTTCAGGATTAGTGTCATTTCATCACTGAGAAGACCAAGCCTTTTCCTATTTGGTGGCATAAAGCTAATATAAATTCAAATATGTGGTTCCTGGAAATAGTCATAGTCATAGAATGCTTTAAAAAATTGACATAGATCAAGAGTTGGACAATAAATTTCCTCCCTAATAAGACACCGAAAAGAAAGAGAACATTTGATGTTACACCCAAGGAGAGTTAGTTTTTGAAGATTTATGGACAAATCTGTGCAAATATTGTCCTTTCCTTCCAATGAGTTTTTAATTTTGGTTTGATGGTATCCAGGTGTCTCTATTTGCCTGTGATATTAGATGCATAACATTGTAGTAATAGACATATATTTTTCTTCTTAAACTGTACCTCTCCTGGGGCTCATTCACAGCCAAATCATATACCAACTCTGTTCATATGTCAGCTGTGCTTACACATCTACACACATAGATGACATTAAATAAAGACAGGCCTCTATCCACCCACATCAGCAGATGGTGTGAAAAAAATTCCCCTTTCTACAAGGTTTCCCCAGAGAAAGACAGCAGAACTTCTCCACTGAGCCTCAGAGGTTTTCCACTGCAATGTTGTCCTGAGGACAGGGTGATCCCTTGCGAGGAACATTTTGGGTCTTTCAACAACGGACCTAGCATTCATTTTCTGCTAATGTTCAGATAAAACCTTCCTTGCATGGGATCCTCCTGGAAGCCTGGCTGCCCCAGGCTTTTATATGCCCTGCGATGAGCTATAATGATCCCTTTAGTGTCCTTTGTCATCAAGAGCATGGGTTGGGATCTTTTGTAGACCCATTATTGCTCCCTAAATATTAAATGAAGGACCAGTTTCCTCCATTGTCTAAGATCAGTCACATGCAAAGTGTCCATGGGGAGCAGAGCTGTCCATTTTCTCAGGTCAACACCCTTGGCACTATCTACATGGAGTTCTTCATGGGTGCTACAGCAGCCTATCACTACACTACCCTGTCATTGTCACACTCAGTGGGCCTTATTTTCTCAAGTCAGGACCATCCACACATTCACTCCTCTTCTGCTTTGCTAGAGATTGTCCAAAGAAACCAGAAACAAGAAAATAAGAAACCAGAAAACAAGCAAGCTGTGTAGGCAGAAAGTATAGTTACCTAGATCTCCTGCCAGGTTATCTCTTTAAGCTTCCTGGATTCTGCCAAATTATGTTTCTGGAAAAGATCGGGCTTTAGAAAGTATATAACACACAGGAAATGCACTCCTAGCTACAAAACTCTAGCCATATGGCCACAGTACTGTTGGTGGTAGTATAGTGGTTGTGGTGGCAATGATGAGGATGGTGTGGTGGTGCTAGTAGTAGGGGAGTAATGGCGGAGTGGCTGGGATTGTGATGGTGGCCTTGGGGTGGTAATGGTTGGAGTAATTGTGTTGGTGGTGTTAGGGTGGTAAAGGTGGTAGTGCTGTTTTTATAGAAGGGTTGGAGATCCTTTCCACCTACCCAAATTTGCCATAACTGTATTGACTTCTGGCCACCCGTGCCTAACAACATTTTTTCCAGTGTCTACCTGTAGCTTCTTTTTGTCTGTGTGTTTCCTTGTCTTTGACCTGTGCTTGAAGGCCTTATTTTTGGGTTGGGCAGTGAGAGTGAGTTGGTAAGGGATACCTTCTTCTTGGCTAGTTTTGAGTTAGTAAGGGGGATTGTGGATATCTATTGTACTCTATAATGATCCTTGAGTGAATAATGTAGTGACACTAGAGTGAATATATATGTACATTAGTACATAGGTGTGACTATATACTGTCTTTAAGTTAGCCAGTCCCTCTGTCTTATTTTTCTCATGCTGAGACAAAATACTTGACACCTGAAGTTAAACAGAGAAAAGTTTATTTAGCTCACAATTTGTAGAGGTTTCAGTCCATAATCAAGTGGCTCTAAGGCAGGGTAACATGGCAGAGGGGCAACCATTCTTGGCAGTGGAAGATATCAAACACAACAAGAAAGAAGAAGGGGAGAGAAGGCCCTTTCTGTCCCTTATATTGTATACAGGCTACCCGCCCTAGGGTGGGTGTAGCATTCATACTCATAATCCCAGCATTGGACCATGAATCAATTACCAACTCTAGATTCAGCTACCTATAAAAAAGTCCCATCTGAAAGCTCATGAGGCTTTGGGGGGACATCTAAACACAAACTATGACACTCCCCTTGTTTCTCCTATATTTTATTGGAGGTGGAGGATGGTTTATCATTTGTGCACTTGGGTTTTGCCCTCCGGGTTCTGCTTGTCACCTCTTTTTTTAGTCCTTCTTGTGTGTCCCAAGGCCATTTGGTGCCTTTCTGTATCTGGTTTTTCTTTCTTGACCTATTTTCCAGGGAAATTTCTCTAATGAAGTTTGTTTTTAACTCCTTCTAGTTAGGATTAGCTAGAAGACCTAATGAAGTCCCTATTCAATTTTTTTCCATTTACAGACCCCTGACTCTATAATATGAACAAGGGTATGCAGGTATCACTGAACATGATATCCTTAACTCTTTTAAGATGGTAACTAGTAGGGAAATGGTTGGTTCAAATGGAATGCCTACATTTGGTTTTTTGAAGAATCTCCATACTGATTGCCATAGTCATAGGGCACTGGAGATTGGTTATACCAGTTTACAATCCTACCAACAATGTAGAAGGGTTTCCTTTTCCCCACAGCCTCTCCAGCATTTGTTGTTGCTTGATTTCTTGATGATGGCCACTCTTTCTGGGGTAAGATGGAATCTCAGTGTTGTTTTAATTTGCATTTCTGTAATGACCAGCAATGTTGAATATTTTTTTCATGTATTTATTGACCATTTGTACTTTTTCTTCTGAAAAGTGCCTATTCATTTCACTTGCTCATTTTTCGATTAGGTTTTTTATTTGGGGGCTCTAAATTTTTTTGAGTTCTTTATGTATTCTAGATATTAGTCCTCTGTACAAACAGTGACTGGCAAAATTTTTCCCATTTGGTAGACTGTTGTCTCACTTTGTTGTTTGCTTTGCTTTGCTGTGCAGAGCTTTTTAATTTGATATAATCCCATTTGCTGAATTTTTTATATTATTTCTTGTACAATTGTGGCTCTCTTCTAAGGTCCTTGCCTATAGCTATGATTGCAAGATTTTTGCCTCTTTATCTTCCAACAGGTTAAGTGTTTCTGTTTTAATATTTACATCTTTGTACAATTTTGATTTTAGTTTTGTACACAGTTGAAGATAAGGGTCTGGTTTCAATTTTCTGCTCATAGATAGCCAAGTTTGCCAGCACCATTTGCTAAGGAGGCCATGTTTCTTTCCTCCATCATGTGTTTTTGGGTTTTTGTCAACGATCAGATGCTGAAAGTGTTTGGGGCTGTTTCTGTGTCCTCAGTTTTGTTCCAGTGATCCACATTCCTGATTTTGTGCTGCTACCATGCTGTTTTTATCACTTAACTTTCTAATATAATTTTTTATTTTGTTTTTTTATTTTATTTTAAAGAGACTAAAATAAAACAAAACAAAACAGAACAAAGCAAATCAGAACAGAACAATGCAAGCAACATAGGACTTCACAACAAGGCAACAGGAAATCAACAGTGGCTACCATATTGGCTCTTGTTTCCTTCAGAATAGCTGTCCATAGCTTCACACACAATACAATCAAACAAAACAAAATAGTATAAAACCAATCAAAATAAAAGAATGAAAACATTATGGGACTTCAAAACAAAACAATAGGAAATCAACAATGGCTACCACAATGTCTTTTGTCCTCTTCAAAATAGCTGTCTATACCCTCATACACAATGAAATCAAATAATAGAAAACAGACTAAAACCAACCAAAACAAAAGAATGAAAGCATTACAGGACTTCAAAACCAGATAACAGGAAATGAACAATGGTTACTATAATGTCTCATTTTCTTCAAAATAGCTGTTCGTACCACCACACATAATAAAATCAAACGAAACAAAGCAGAATAAAACCAATTAAACAGAAGAATGAAAGCATTATAGGACTTCAAAACAAGATAATAGGGAAACAACCATGATTACCATAATACATCCCATTATGTTCAAAATAGCTGCCCACACCACCAGACACAGTAAAATATATCAAAACAAGACAGAACAGAATCAAACCTAACAAAATTGTGAAAAAAAATTACAAGAGTTCAAGACAAGACAATAAGAAATTAACGTTGGTTACCACCTTCTCCTCCTAGGTGTTTCCTCCCCTATCACGTTTATAATATCTATTGTGTTTCTGGATCCTACTAACTCCTTCTGTTTTTTATTCAAGTGTTCACCTGTATGAGTTCAAATTGTTTCGCCCATGAGCATGACCTCCAGTTGCATCCATTTACCTATAGGAGCCTCGAGATTATCCTACTTTTTAGCTGGGTAGCTTTCCATTGTATGAAAATACCATATCTTTCTTATCCATTCTGTGGTTGATGGGCAAGTTACCCTTGCTTTTTTCTGGTCTCCCATCACATGGGACAATTGTTTTCTCCTCTGTAATTTTCAGTCTATGAATTTCCTTTCAAGTTCAATGTGTTTCTTGTACGCAGTATATTGATGGATCTTGCTTCTTGATCCACTCTCCCTGTGTTTCTTTTTATTGCTGAATTGAGGATCTAGATTAATGGTTACAACCAGCATACATTAGTTTGTCTCTGCCAGGCTATCCTTCTGCTGTTGGCCTTCCACTTTTCCCCTTCATTCAATTGCCTATCCTGTTTGGTGATCCTCCTCTGCTGTTGTTCCTGAAACCATGGTCATTTTTAGCTCTCTCTAGAATATCCTTCAGCACTCTCTGTAGGGTTGGTTTGGTGGTCATGAATTCCTTCAGTTGTTCTTTTTTTTTTTTAATTTTATTTAAGAGAAAAAAAAAGACACATATAAGAAAGACAAAAAGCAAAAGAGACAAACAAACGACTAGGGTAAATGCACAACAGTAATGTTTCAGGTTTACAAAACAGGATGGTAGAAACTTGACAATGGTTGCAATATTGCATATTGTTATCTTCAAAATGGTTGTTTACATTAACAGATATAGACATGTAAAATTGATCCAATCATATGAGTATTAACTGTTCTTTCTCAATCCTTCAGTTGTTCTTTATCATGGAAGTATCTTATTTTTCCATCAATTTTGAAAGATAGTTTTGCAGCATTCTTCAATCTGGGTTGGAAGTTGTTTTCTTTCAGGATTTGAAACACTTCACTGCAAACTGTTCTTAACTTGATGGTTTGTGTTGATAAGTCTGCCATGATTCTGACTGGTTTTCCTTTATAGGTGATCTGCTTATTTTCTCTAACAGTTTTTAATATTCTATTCTTGTGCTAAATTTCTGGGATACTGATTATTATATGTCTGAGTGTAGATTTACTTTGTTTATGGCTAGTTGGGGTTCTATATGCTTCACTTATCTGATTACCAGATCCTTTCCCCATGTTTGGGAAGTTTTCTGCTACTACTTCTGTAAAGAGCCTTTTTATTTCATTTGTGTTGACCACTGCTTCTTCACTGATACCTATCACTCTTAAATTATTTCTCTTTGCATCATCTTGCAGCCATTGAATTGTTATTTCCTGATTCCTTGTTATTTTTAAAAGATCTTTCCTTTTACAATTGCTAGCAGCAATTCTGTCTTCAAGGTCTGAAAGTCTATCTTCAATCTCTTTCCAGAAATTTTGCCAGCTTTCAACTGACTTTTTAATTTCCTGGATATCTTCTTGAATCTGTTTCATACATTGTAATTCCTTTCTATATTGTTCATTCAAGGTTTCCAGCATTTTCCTATGCTCTTCTTTTTTATCTATGTCTTCTTTAATGAGAGTTGTCTTGTTTTTGGTTTGTTTGGGTTTTGTTTTTGTTTTTGCTTTTGTTTTTGTTTTGCAGCACTGGGGATCAAACTCACAGCCTCGCACCAGTCAGACAGGCACTTAAGCAACTGAGCCAAACTCCCAGCCCTTCTATGTCTTCTTTACATATGCTGAACAATTCTTCCATTATTTTTGTGATTTATTCTTTTGCCTGAGACGTTATTTCTGATCTGGTTCTTTTACAGTCTCATGAAGTTGTTTCTTTACTTGAGTCATTATCCTCTCAGAGGTTTCAGGCGTGTGACTCCTGTTTTCTTCCTTGACTGTATCTCCCAGACTTGTTCTGTGTGGGCTGGAGGTCTGAGATTGCCTTTTGCTCCTTCATCTTGACATTCTCCTAGGTTCCTCCCAACAACCTGGTTGTGAGATCCCAGCCACTTCCCACATTGGCTGCCCTTGGCCAATAGAGAGAATGGAACAGGCACCTGTTTTTCTCTGACCCCAAGTTTATAGGGAGGTAGTAAGGTGTGGGATAGGCTTCTCCAGACCTGTGCAGCTACACTGGGGCTTCCCTGATGGCTAGGAGTGTGTGGTGGGGTGTGGGGGCTGCTTCTCTCAGCCTGTGTGTCTACACTGGGACTTCCGCAATGGTGGCCGGCACACAGGGGTGTGTTTGATTCTCCTGGTGGGTGATGGCTGCCAGAAAGAAGCAAGGGTCTCCAATGGTGGCCTGTGGGTGGGGTGCACAGGGCTTACCTGACTGAGTGTCCCTGTTCCCACTGGCTGCCTGCAGGAAGGAGTCTTCTGGTGGCGGTGGGCGGCAGGCAGAGGCAAATCTGCTGGCTTTCTCCACCTGTGCTGGCTTATAATTTAAAATTCAGAATTGTGATGCATCCTGCTTGGCTCTTGTTTGCTCTTCTCCAGGGCTGCTTTTGCTATTCTGGGTCTCTTTTGGTTCCATGTGAATTTTAAGATTGTTTTCTCTAGTTTGGTGAGTAATTGTTGGCATTTTGATTGAGATTGCATTAAATCTGTATCTATATCTATATGGCCATCTTGACAATATTGGTTCTACCTATCCCAGAACAGGGTATGTCTTTCCATTTTTGGATATCCTCTTCATTGCCTTTTTTTAGAGTTTTCATTATAGAGTTCTTTCACTTCCTTGATTAGGTTAATTCCTAAGTATTTAATTTTCCTTGATGCTATTGTGAATGGTACTGTTTTCCTAATTTCTTGGTGGGTTCATTATCCATACACAGGAACACTAATTGACTTCTGTGTGTTGATTTTGTATCTTCTTTTGCTGCTGAATTTGATTATAAATTCTAGGAGTATCTTGGTAGAATTTTTAGGGTCTTCTATGTAAAGAATCATGCATCTGTATAATGATAATTTAATGTCTTCCTTTCCCATGTCTATTTTTAAAATTTCTTTCTCTTGCCTGGTTATCTGGCTAATATTTTAAGTACTATACTGAACAGGTGGGTATGGAATATCCCTGTCTTGTTCCTGATTTTAGAGAAAAGGTTTTCAGCTTCTCCCCATTCAAAATGATATTGACCATTGGTTTGTCGTAAATGGCCTTTCTCTATTTTCTTCAGGATTCTTCTTATGAATGGACGTTGGATTTTTGTCAAAGACTTTTTCTGTATCTATTAATATGAATGTGTAATTTTTGTCCTTGCTTCTATTTAACTGATGTATTACATTTATTGATTTGAGTATGTTGAACCAACCCTGTATCCCTGGTATGAAATCTGTTTGGTCATAATGTGTGATCTTTTTAATGATTTGTAGCACTCTGTTTGCTAGTATCTTGTTGAGGATTTTGCATCTATGTTTACTATACTTTTCTTTTTTAGTTGTATCCTTGATGGATTTTAGAATCAAGATAATGCTAGGTTCCAGAAATGAGTTTGGTAGTACTCCTTCCCTTTCAATTTTATTAAATAGTTTAAGAAATATTAACATTATATACTCCTGAAGCTCTTGTAGAATTCAGTGGATTCTTCAGTTCCTGGGCTTTTCTTAGCTGGTAGGTTTTTTATTGCTGCCTCAATGCAACTGCCAGTCATTGGACTGGTTAGAGTTTTTATATCTTCTTGGTTCAGTGTTGGTAATTTATGTGTCTAGGAATCTATCCATTTCTTCAGGATTATTCAATTCATTGGAGCACAATTTTTCATAATGGTTACTAATGATTTTCTGGATTCGAATGGCATTTGTTGTGATTTTGTCTTTTTAGTATCTAATTGCATTGATGCAGGCCTTTTTTTCCTTCTTTTGGTGAGTTTCTCTATTTTGTTTATTCTTTCAAAGAATCAGCTCTTTGATTGATTGATTCTTTGTAAACAATTTTTTGTCAAATGGATCATCTTGATGTTAGTTGTCTTTTTTCTTGTGAGTCCCATCTTACCCCACACTCTTTGTTCTTTATATGTCAGATAATTTTGGATTACATCCTAGAACTTTTGGATGTTTGTATGTTACATCTTATAAATGTTAGATTATGGAGACTCTGGATTCCTTTATATTTTACCAATGACTGGTTTTTATTTTGTTTTAGAAGTTAATTGACACAGTTGGACACATCGTAAATTTAATTTCTTGGGTAGAAGCTCCAATCTCAGTTCAGGATTTTTTATCTTTAGCTGCCAAGTGTTGGGTGTGCCCTGTGTATGCATGTATCAGGAGGCAGTGAAAGATGGAGGAAGACAGAAGTTGGCACCCTTGGTCTCCAGGCCAAAGAGACTTCAGCTGCACCTGTACCACACACACACACACACACACACACACACACACACACACCTGTACCACGTAAACACACTACACCTTTCCCCAAGCTACAGGCACGCAAAGCAGAGAATTTATCACCAGTGGGTCACCCCTCCTCTTAGCACGGATCCTACATCACAGTCTGGAAGACATTATTCCCTCTTAAGAGGCCTCATCACCTCTTAAAGACTTCCTCTGCCAACACTGCCACAATAGCAATCAAAATTCAATGTGAGTTGTGGGGGAGGGCACAATAATAGGTCTTTACTAAAATCTCACTTCCTCAAACCAAGGCTTTTAGAAATGATTGGAAACACTCTGTCCAAAATGATTCTGCATCACAGTCTGCTCCCAACCCCAACCTTCTCCAAATGCAACACCATAATCATTCTATCATGTGTGCGGTTGTAAGGGAGGAAAAGTAACCAGAAGAGATGTCTCCTGTGCAACCTCCAGCAACTGCTGAACCCTGAACTGCTCACCTATACAATGAGGAGTTTTCACAGGGCTTAGGTGTTTCAAATTCCATTTTCCAGAACCCTAAGTTTCTCTTGGTACCTAGGGCAGCCAAAGGTACGGCATTCCTGCACTACCCAGAGAATATCAATTTTAGGAAATTAAATACAAGAAAGATTTTATTTGAAAAATGGTTTTACTAGTGTAATAGATTCAAAACTGACCAGGGTTGTTTTCCTTTTCACACCCTAAACTGGCTATGTATCTGCGATCAGACCACCTGAAAACACCCAATCTCACCTAAATCAGTCATGTGACAATAGGACATTAGGAAACATCACACAAGTCTTGTAAAATACTTGCACATTGGAGCTGTTCTTTACTGCTCATGAAAGCCAGCTGCTATGTGAAAAGGCCCAGGCTAACCTCCAGGAAGAAGATGAAAGTCCACAGCAGTGATGATGCACTCCAGCCAACCTCATGAAAGGCCCAGACATGAGAATGGCCCAGTTGACAGCTAGCCAGTCCCCCAACAGAAGTAGATGGGCACTGACCTCAGATGCAGAAGTAAACCCAACCCATATGAGGACAACTCAAGAAACTTGTGAGCTCATGAGCTGAAGAAATGTTTCTTGTTTAATCCACCACCAAGGTTTGGAGTGTTATGTTTATTTTGTATTAGCAATGGCTAATACAGCTGGTAAAATTTCTGTTGGGCATCACTGGCTTAGACAATCTCCAGTGACCTGATCAGGTAATGTTCTGAAAATTCTTTCTTTGTGTTCCTAAGGTAATTACAGCTGCAGTCTTCAGCAACTGCAGCAGAGCAAAGCATGGAACATCTTCCTCACCTCCTTGTCCTTCCCAAAAGCATTCCTCCCTGAGTCGGTGCCCTAATGCTGCCCCAAGTTTCTTCTTGGGATTCTCTAACCCAGGCAGAGGGCCAGCACTCTATCATTCCAGGGAAAGTCCTGGTCATTTACTACCTTTCTTATCAGCTGGGACCCACTATGGTCCCAAAAGATCCACTGCTCAACGCAGGAATTGACTTGTATGCCCCAGTTGAAGAAAACAAGGTAGACAGTTATTGGTGATCTTCTGTTTACCCCCTCCTAAGTGTAACCTCCCTTCCCCCATCCCTTACAGTCCCAGTCAGCCATGGTACTTGTACACCAGCCACATGAAGTGGCACATGTTTCTAGCCTGTTCAGAGACAAGCATGTGTCCCAAGCAGAAAGCTATCTGCTACCCTCAAGGTCAAGTTCTGCTGTACATGTATCACATTTGCTGAAAGTCACCTTCTCTGGCTCCCTGAGGAAGACTCTTGCTGTCAGTGAAAAGCAAAACATCACACAAAAGAAGGTAGTGTCAAGAGACAGAAATGAATGGGAAAGATCCTGATGAGCGCCTCTGAGGTCCTATATCCAGCTATATCTGAAACCAACTCCAGTTCACAATTTTAAGGAGCATAAAAGCCAACAGCGCTCCCATTCTTCTGAAGCTCGCACACGCTGGACTTCCACCACATGGAAGGGAGCCCATCCTGACCAGCCCCAAGATCAGGAGTCTGGCGCAGTCACCCCTGCCACTGGTACATCTCCCAAGGCAGGGCCATGTCTCTCTTCCTCCAGGCCCTTCACATCCTCTGTACAGTGCTCTGCATACAAGAAAAGAGCAGCAGATAGCTCAGCTCAGTAACAGTGCACTGACGGGGATCTGTCCAGAGTGCTCTGTGACTCAGTCTCTCGTCTTTAAACTGAGATCGTGCATGCATTGCTTTACATCATAAACATCCCTATCAGCAAAAGTAAACAGAAGTACTTCATATCTATAATGTGTTGGATAACTGCAAAGTGTTAGTTAAGTGGAAATATTTGCTTTATAATATACAATCTCTAAGATCTGTTCTGGATCTAACATTAAAAATATTTTTAAATTGAAGTAGGCAATTAAATCCTGAATTTTGATACCTCTATCTGTAATTTATTCATTTGTTCTGTGGCTATCTGTCAGCCACGAGTGCCTTAGTCGGTGCGCTATCTGGATATGTAGGGCTGTGTGTATGTATTTATTATCTATACCAAAACTAACTCTGTCACTCTTAGTAGCAGCTCTGCTCCACATGCAGGACCTGAATGGGACTGTCCAGCAGTGAGGTGTCCGTTATGCACAGCATGTGCTGGGCATGTTTCCCAGGTCCCTCGGTCTCCCTGGTCATCACTTACATTTAGAGTCAGGATTCAGCCTCAGGTCTGATCATCTCACCAAGCACCTCCTCTTGGGAAAGCAAACATTGTTTGCCAGGGATTTTCCTGCCCAAACAGAGCCCTTTCTGATTCAGAGGGAAGAGTGGTAGGAGGCAGGCCTGGGACCTCCTTGGTTTCTGCAGTGCAGTGGTTAAAAAGCACCTCCACAGGGGGCCAGAAGTGGGGAGTCTAGGCCAGGCCAGAGCTCTGGCTTTGTGTGGACAAGATGTTTACCAACGCCTGATGCAGAACTGCCTGCACGGCTTTCCCTGCAGCTCCCTGAAGTGGAGGGACAATCCTGGGAATCTTCTGGAAACTTGAGTCAGCCTGCTGCATCTGTTCCAACCACAGAGAATACTCCCCGCCTGGCCCGAGAAGAGGGACTGTCACAGAATGCTGGAAAACCCTGTCAAAAGTTCCTCCCCTTCATCCACCCAGAGCCAAACCCACAAATCTGCCGGGCCACCGATACAGAAGCCCTGGAGCCATCTGCTGGTCATGTCGAGTATGGCATCCTGCGAGAGAGACTCTAGGGTCACCTGCCCTGTCAGACCCTGTGTGCTGGCCTTTGGGATGAATGGAGGACAGGGCAAGATCCCTATCTCATAGACCATCTGGAAAATCATGGCAGGTGCCAAAAGATAATGCAGTGGCTGAAGTGACAGAGACAAACACGTGCTTTCTGGGTCCTGAGAATGGAAGCTGGCGAGCAGCAAAAGAGAGCCTGAAGCTGGTCCTGGAGCCATGGATTGGAGAGATACCGCATTCAAAGGTTGGAGACAGTGAGTGCCATGGAAGGAGTCTCGGACTGTGCCCAGCTGGGCCCCACAGCAACAGAATGCCGTGCCCAGCAGCGTCTCAGGGAATGGCAGAGAAATAGCAAGAACCTAGGGAATGTGGGTCACGACTACATGGGAAAGACATTGAACGACAGCCTTTCAGTGTCCCCCGGAGTCTGCCCAGCAGTGAGCCAAGGATGCAAAACCAAAGGAGGAACAGGGCACATTTTCTGTAGAATATTACACTCAAAAGATTTGGGAGAAAAATGATAGCAATTTTAAAGACACCTTACATTCAAACAAACACGTTTGCAAGTAGAACACAAAATTTGTACAATTTTTAAAGAACAAACAGTAGATTTTAAAAACATATTCCACTTGCAGAGTCCTTCTGGAGTACTGGTTCACTACCCCTGACTTTAGGATTCCAAGTAGGAGAAGTGGAGGTTCACTGCACACCTGGTTAGAAGGGACACTACATACATGGTACCCACTGGAAAAGGACCACTTCCGGCCTGGAGTGCCACAAGGGAAGAAAAAGCAAGTGTTTCTCAACACCATGTCAGCCACATCATAATTTCACTGCTGTTTGAGCATCCTGCTGTTCTCAAAGGCTGGAGACACTTGAGATGGAAAGAAACTCCAGGTGAAGGCACCTGCCATCCAGAGAGAAAGTATCCCCCACCTCACCACTTTCTAGCCCCACCACACACACACACACACACACACGCACACACACACACACACACACACACACACACATACATACACAGGTATTGGCAGAAACTGCTACTTGCCTGGCATCGTGAGTTATTGCAAACAGCAGGAAATGGAGACCAGTCCTGTGCTGTGCAGCCCCTCTCTAGTCAGACCTTACCTCCTTCTCAGTGCAGCATGACCAGAGAGAGGCTACCTCACCCAGCTGGGTACAAAGGAAGAAAGGAAGTGTTTTCATCCCTCTCCACGGTATAGAGAACTTGGGTGGGCAGGGAGATGATTGGTTGGAACCTGACCTGTTTTATCTTCAAATAGTCATGATTTAAGGAATTCTTTCACCTAGGATACACACCCTGGCATACCTTGATCTGAGTTGCTGAGTTCTCGGGCACTGGTTTTTCTCAATCAGCCTGCTTTGGAAATTTGCATGCACATATTTTCCATCAAAGAAATTGTTTCCCTGGTCCCACCACTCCTACTCAGCTAAAGATGCATCATTGCATCATTGATAGAAACATCAGCTCCTCAAGATGGCCAGGCAGGCAGCCATTTGGAAGGCTATGTCTGAGGTGGGGTTTTGATAGCTAGGAAGCCCACTGGGTGTTTATGAGACATAGTAGGAAAAATTATGTGCAGATACCAACAGGTCAGCACCCACTCCACTCCCCACTGAAGAGATGTGCTTTGGTAGATGTGCTTTGCTTTATTTTGCTGAGGGAATTATTTAAGCCAAGTGGAAATGAAGAGTGTGTGGTAGGGCTGAAGCCAAGAGGCTGGAGTAGCTGAAATGAATTTGTGGGGAAGAAAGGGAAGGGTGGGGGAGATGGTAGCCTGAAAAAGAACTTGAGGAAAGGACTGAAACTTCACAGAGGAGTTTGAAGAATGTTCCTTGTATGACATGTGATATCCTCTGCTCTATCCAGTCTACATTATTTATGCTGTCTTGGAACTGTGACCATGTTTTGAGGCTACGAGAGGTCTGAGGGTGACAAGGGGTGGGGGAAGAAATTGCAAGCACATACATGCACATACAGCATACCGCCATGTGCAACTGTGTCTGTCAGCTCTCCAGTACCACAGCAAGTGCCTGAGATAACCACGCTATACAAAGAAAAGATTTATTTTGGCTCACAGTTTCAGAGGTTCCAGTCCAACTCCAAGCAATTGGTTGAACCCATTGTTTTGGTCTGTGGTGAGGCAGAAGATGCATGTGGTGGAGCAAAATTACTCATAACCAGGATGCAAAAAGAAAGGAAGATATACTGGCCAAGTTTCTCAGTAGCCTCTTCAAAGGAATTGGAGATTTGGGGAGAGAATTAGTTCATGAGAGGGAAGTCTTTAAGGCTGGGATTATTGCCCTTACAAAGTGATAACAAGACAAGGAGACTGCAGTCAGAAAGCCTGAAGAGGGCCCTCCCCAGAAGCCAGTCATGCTGCTACTCTGTTCCCCAACTTTCAGCCTCCAGAACTGTGGGAAATAAGCCACTCAATCTATAGTAATTTATTATAGGAACCCAAAATACTAAGATGATATGCACATTTAAACACTGAAAATTACTATTGGCCTTTCTTATTTTATAGATCAAAACTAGACCTCATAGAAAGGCAAAAAGGAAACTTTGGCTTCCTTGGATTTGGGGAAGGCCTCAGAGTGCAGTGTATTGCTTCTCAAAGTGTGTTTCATGAAAGAGGAGTCTTAGGTTCAAATAAAAGTGAGCAATTCAGAATTAAACAGCATAAAACAACTGTATTTTTTGCAGGACTTTTCAGAGCCTTTAATACAGAAGTGTGCTCTAGAGACTACTGAGAAAAGAATGTAACCTCAGTGCTTGCTCACCATGGGCACCATTCTTCACCAGCGATTTCTGAAGCACTAGGTTTCCCCACTACCCACTTTGGAAAATGATGTTACAGTAGAAAGAACTTGAGATTTGGGAGCAAACATGGGTTCTCTAATGACCAGATCTGCAAACGAAGTCAAAATGGGTCAGAGGGAGTCCTCCCACATGCCTAGCGGGTGACTTTTGACGCCATAGCAATTGGAACAAGAGGTCTGCACTAAGTTTTGGTGCCTGCGCAGGACAAGGGAGGAAGATGTGGTCCCTTCTTTGAGCAGCAAGAACAGCTCATCCCCAAACATCCCAGCAAGCCGCTCTGCCCCACAGCCCCAAGGAGCTACCAGGTTCTATGTGAGTTTTATTTAACCCACACATGGGCACTGAATTCCCATTGCTCCAGCCCTGATTTTGACTACTGAAATTAGGGCTGGGAGGATAGCTCAGAGGCACTGTGCCTTCCTGGAAAGTGCAAGGTCCTGAGTTCAATTCCCAGTACCAAAAAGCAAAAAACTATTGAAATTAGTATTTTTCAATATATTCAGAGACAAGTTTGCCCCAGATTCCTATGATAGCATAGAGCTGCAAGAAGGGCAATAGCTTTCGACAAGTGTTGTTTTGAGTATGAAGGATGCATGCAGAACATCAAGCCTCTGTCTGTTTCTCTCTCTGTCTCATATTTATCTTTACATTGTGTTTACAAAATAAATATGTACTTGCATATTATAGGATACTCAAAATATCACAGAAATAGTTGCTTTGAAAGCAAAAAATACTGAACATATCAGAGTTAAATACCCATAGTGGTTTGGTGCATATTCCTCCAAATATTTTTGTTCATATGCATATCTTAATTGTTTTTTTAAAACAGGATCATTCTCTATTTGAATTTTTTTCCAACAGTAGTCTTGGATCTGTCAAAACAAAAGAGTTCTATCTGCCTGCCTTAATGTCTCTAAGATTTGTGCAGCATCTTATATTATGCACGTTAATTTATTTTACTAGTCTTCTATCAGATAGCATTTTATTTCCCCAACTTTATCAGTGAAAAATTTGAATCCCAGAAAGGTTAACTGGTCTGTGCTAGGTAGCAAAAATATTTAGAGCTAGACCTCCAACACACCTCCCCGCACCCATCTAGTCTTTCTCCTGCTCTGTGCTGTCCATGACTTTTAATTTCTTATTCCAGTCCCAGGAGCAGGAGCAAGGTCTACACTGAAGGAGAAGTCAGGGCCAGATTTTGCCTCAGGGATTCCAGAGAACTCAAGATGATTGGCATTCACAGCTAACAGACTGCTAGCCAATTCCTTTCATTAAAGAGTTAAGGCACATGCCATCCTACTGAATTAGTTAGAACCCAGAGACAAAGAACATGAAAGAATCTGGGGGGTGGGGGAACCTAGTGTCTGGTCCTTAAATCAATTTTTGATAATGAGTGTCATATATTTAAATGTTCACACATAATCATCACATTAGTATTAACTATACCATCAAAGACTATCTGATTACATAATATGCTTCTTCATGTATCACCACCATGAACTTGTTAATACATGTAATTATAAATGGAGAAGTAGATTGGGGGTAGATCAAGTAGAAGCCTCTGGAAGTATGAGTGTGTTCCCCTGCTGTTTCCTATTATCTCGAATGAAGCAAAGCTAAGTGACATGTCCTGGCACCTTGACACCTGGGAAGCTCCCCAGCCATTCCTCCCAGGCTGTCAGTGGCCCCTGTACATTACCCAGGCCGGATGGTCTCCAAATCTTTTGGTCGAATAATAACACAGCACTCTGAGATGCTATTGTCTTCCTTTGTGATCTGAGCCCTGAATTGGCAATGACTTTGTCTAGAATCTAATAAGCTCTCCTGTGGAAGTTTTGCCAACTCCTACTCTCTCATCCCGCCAACAGCAGTAGCTCAGTCCCAATCCAAAAGACCAGCTGTGTATCATCCACTTTTGCTCTTCAGTTTATCCCTTGGTCCTCTCCTCCCACGTAAAATCTTCCTCCTCACCCCAGTAACAAAACAAGAGCCCCTAGATATTATGGTGGATGTCCACAGATCCCAAGGGTAGAGGAAGGATGTAACCTTTACTAGCAGCATTTGAACTCCTACCAAAAATGCCCCTGATGTGCAGTTCTTTGGGAAGGACAGGCACTGAGAAGTGTAAGAAACACACAGAGTTTCTAAATTTCAAAAGAATCTCTCGAAACCTCTGACATCCGTTAAGACTGAATTTCTAGGTGAGCAGAACATGCTGCTACACATGGTTCTTTCTCTCTGCTTCTGTCCCCAATAAAGACAAAGGAACGAATTCCTCACTCCCCACCCAGTTCCCATCGGACCTACCTATTCTGTGGACCTGTGCCCAGATCTAACGTCCATCACAATTAACTGTCCTCCAAGGTGGTCTTGTGGCCACTCGATGCAGAGTTGGCTTAGGTTCTTTCCTTGGAAGCTCTAATTTTGCTTCTCAATTCATGAACAAGTGTAATACACTCCACCGTGCCTGCCCTGCCCTCTTTTTTCTCTGCATATTTCTGTCATTTTTCTCTCTCCTTCTTTTCTCTACACAGTGGTTTAAGAAGAGTAGGAGGGACAGTACCAGGTCAGGTTTGGGATCACTGCCCAGTTTTGTGATAGGAATGATTCCAAACATTTGATATTTGCCTGCCTGCATTGATCCATACATCACACAGGATTATCCAAGAGAACTTTCCTCATGTGGATTGCTGTGACATTTCTAGCTGAAACTATTTTATAGGATATAAACACAGAGAAAACTGTGTCCAAATCTTCAATGTGTAGGCTTACGAATTTTACATTTGTTTATGCATAGGTAACCACCACCAAAATCAAGATAATAGAGCAAGTTGAGCACTTGAGGTTGCTTCACCAAGCCTCCCCCCGCCAATCAATATCCCTATTGAATAAGTAGCCAGCATTCTCATTTCTAGCACTATAATAAATTTTGCCTGTTCTTGAGCTTTGTTTAAATTAAATCAACCAATGTATGTTCTTATATATCAACTTCTTTTACCCAGCATTATGCTGCAAGATTTAGCCATGTTTTTGTATGGTATAGCTATATTTTTTAATGGCTATGTGCTATTGTACTGTAAAAATAAGTCATCATTTACCCACTCTGCTATGGATGACTATTTGGGTATTTCTACTTTGTTACAACTATGAACAAAGACTCCATGAACATTCTTATGCAAGTCTTTTGGTAGATATATGAAGCCATTTCTCTCAAAATATGTACCTCAGTGTGGAACTGCTGGATTACAAGGTTGACCTGTACTTAGCTCTATTAGGTGCTGCCAAATAATTTTTCCAAAGCAGGTGCACCCACTTACACTCTCACCTGCAGTGTAGGAGTTCAAGTTGCTCCAGATTTTTGGCAGCGTTTGAAAGTGTCAGCCTTTTTAATTTTAGTGGGGGTGGGGAGGTGGTATTCCACTGTAATTTCCATTGCATTGCTTTAGTAACTAATGTTAAGCACCTTTTCATATATTTAGGGGCCATTTAGAAATTCTCTTTTGTCAAATGCCTGTTCAAGTCTTTTAGATTTTTTTAAATTTTTGTGTCTATTCCTTCCTTATTGATTTGTAGAAATTCTTTTTTTTTTTTTTTTTTTTTTTTTTTTTTTTTTTTTTTTTTTTTTTTTTTTTTTTTTTTTTTTTTTTTTGCGGTACTGGGGATTGAACTCACAACCTTGCGCTTGCCAGGGCAGGCGCTTAAGCTGCTGAGCCAAACTCCCCAGCCCTGGTTTTTTGAGGCAGGGTCGCACTGTGTAGCTCAGGCCGGCCTTGCACTCGAGTTGTAGCCCAAGCCGGCCTCGAACTCACAACGCTCCACCTACCTCAGCAGAAATTCTTTATATGCTGTCAATCCCAGCTCTTTATCAAATATATGTATTATAAATACCTTTTTCTGGTGGGTGATTTGCTTTTCCCACTATCTTGATGTATTTTTGTAAACAGAAAGTTCTTGACTTTATTGATTTTTTTTAAAAATCTCTTTGTGCCAGGCGTGGTGGCACATGCCTTTAATCCCAGCACTCGGGAGGCTGAGGTAGGAGGGGCGTTGTGAGTTCAAGGCCGGCTTGGGCTACAACGTGAGCACAAGGCCAGCCTGAGCTACATAGTGTGATCCTGCCTCAAAAAAAAAAAAACTAGGACTGGGAGTTTGGCTCAGCAGCTTAAGCACCTGTCTGACAGGCGCAAGGCTGTGAGTTCGATCCCCGGTGCCGCAAAAAAATAAATAAATAAATAAATAAAATAAAAATCTCCTTGTAATGTTTTTGTTCTGCTTAAAAAGTATTGTCTATACCCAAAGTCATGAAGATAATATGCTGTGGTTTCTTTCTAAGAAGCGTTAGCTCTTCTGGTATATTTAGATTTATACTGCTTCCTGCATTATTTTTTACATGGTGTGAGGCAGACACTGAGGTGCTTTTTTCCTTTTCTTTTTTTGTTCTCAAAGGGAAATTCAGTTTATTGAGCACAATTTATTGGAAAGACATACTTTTTTCCCTGCTCTGGAGTGGCATCATCATAAATTACATGACCAGTGTCTTTTTTCTGGATCGTATTGTTTCAGTCTCTCTGTCTATATTTGTACCAATGTGAAACTCATCTTCACTATTATAATTCTATAGTAAATCTTAAAGTCTTTTGAAGTAAATCCTCCAGTTTTCTTCTTCCTCAACTTTTTCATGAATGCGCTAGACTCTTTTTACATCCACATAAACTTTATATCATTTTTTTACCCAAAAAAATCCCTGGAATTTTGATTGGGATTGTAATAGTTCTTTTGAATTTCCAAATTTTATCCTTTCAATTTTTTCTTGCTTCGTTGCAGTACATGAATCTTTAAATGCAATATTAAATGGATGCAGTGATGACAAGTATCTTTATTCTCAAACTTAATAATAAAACATTCAATATTTCTCCATTAAATATAATGCTAACTATCATTTTTCTGAAAGCTGAACTGTATGAAGCAGCCATTTTATAGACCAAAAGTGATCACATAAACAGAAATTTCATGTGGTTCAATGAAAACTAATCTTTTTCAGAGAAAAGAAGTTGCTTTCTATTTGTAGTTTACTGAGAATTTTTTCATAAGCAATTTTTGTTATTTTATTAAATACTTTTTCTGCACCTATTGTGATGGCTATGTGCTTTCTTTTATTCTGTCCTTGTATGAATTATTTTGATTCATTTTGGAGTAGTAGATCAACCTGTGTTCCTAGATAAATTCCACATACGATCATATGTATTGTCATATGTATATATATAGTCATCAGTTTTATATCCACAATTAGATTCACCTTACAAGGCTGAGGCTTTTTGAGTTTAGGTTCATGACAAATTTTTGTTTGTATTTCCATTGTGCTATCAGAGTAATACTAGCCTCATAAAACAAGCTGGAAAGTATCCCTTCTTTTTTATTTTCTGGAAAGTTTCTGCAAAATAGTATTATTTCTTTCTTAAATATTCAAAAATTTCATCAGTAAAGTCACCTGGACAATGAATTTCCTTTGAGGAAAGATTTTTAACTATGGACTCAATTTTCTTACCAAACATAGAAGTTTTTAGATTTGGGGAGCACAGGGTGTACATCAGTTTGAATAAAATGTGTTATACAAAAAAGGTATCCACTTCATGCAAATTGTGTAACTCAGTATAATTACACTTTACATTATACTATATTATGTTATTAATCTCTAGGTTATATAAAGGTGTTCTCTCTTCCTCTGTTTTGATTAATAATAGTATTTTTCTTTTTTTTATTTCTTTCTAAATCTGGCTTGTGTTTTATCAAGTTTATGATGCACTCAAAAACTCTACCTGGGTATTTTTTACTTTCCTTATTATATATTTGCTGTTCATCTAATTAGTCTATGAGTTTCCCTTTATTGTTTCTTTTGTTCTCCTTTCTTTGGGTTTGATTGACTAAACTTTTTAAATAGCATCTTAAAATGAAAGCTTAAGTCTTTGATTTTCAATGTGTTTTCTTTTTTAGTATATGTATGCACTTAAATCTATAGTTTTCCCTGAGTACTATTTAAGCTGCATCTTGTAGACTTCAACATGGCATTAGCAATCTACCAAAAATATTTTCTGATTTCGATTTGCTACTTCTTCTTTGATTCATGAGTCAATTTAAGAGTATATTGTTTAACTTACAGGTACTTAGGGATTTTAAAGTTGTCCATTTTTATCAATTTATCACTTAATTCTACTGTAGTCAGAAAATATATTCTGTGTGATTTTAATCATTTAAAATACGTTGATACCTGCTTTATCACACAGAATATGATCTACAATGGTGAATGCTGAGAAGAACATTTAATACTTCAGTTGAGTATTGGCTCTAAAAGTGTCAATTAAGTCAAGCTACTTAACTGTGTTGAGTTTTTATCTTAATGAATATTTTGTCTAGCCACTCATTTACTGAGAGATTTTTAAATCTTCAAATATAATTGAGTTACTGTATGTTTTCTCTTGTATAATCTTTGATATATTTTGAAAGCTATATTATTAGAATATATTAAAGGCCATTATATTTTCCTATTGAATTCTTTATTTTTCTGCTATAGTGCATATTTGCAATACAGAATGATGATGCTTGTTTGGAGGAATTAGTACATACATATAATATATCTTTATCATATTTTTTCGTTTTTCCCTCCCTCATTATTTCCTCATGCCTTCTGATATCTTTCCCCATTACCAAAACTATGCTTTCTTGTTTTCTTTTTACCATCATACAGTCTCCTCTTTATCTCTAGCAATAATTATTGTGTCAAAATATACTTCAATTGTTAATAATATAGCCACATCAACTTTCTTTTGAATATAATTTGTGTGGTATATCACTTTCTATTCTTTTACTTTAAATATACCTGTGTATCCTATTTAATATACCTGTGGAAACATTAGCCAGAGCAATTAGATAAGAGAGAGAGATAAAAGGAATAAGGATACAAAAAGAAGAAGTTAAATTATCATTATTCACAGGTGATGTGATATTCTACAAAGAAGACCCCAAAAACTCCACCAAAAGACTTCCAGATTTAATAAGCAAATTCAGTAATGTAGCTGGATGCAAAGTCAACACTGAAAAATCAATAGTATTCCTGTACACAAACAACAAATTTACTGAGAGAGAAATAAGGGAAACCACAGCCTTCACAATAGCATCCAAAAAAATGAAATACTTAGGAATCAGTCTAACAAAGGAAGCAAAACAGCTATACTTTGAAAATTATAATACTCTGAAAAAGGAGATTTAAAAAATCAGAAAATGGAACGATAACCCTTGTTCACAGATAGAAAGAATCAACATTTTGAAAATGGTCATATTTACAAAAGTGTTAATGCAATCCAGATCAAAATACCATTAGCAAACCTCATGCATCTAGAGAAAATATTTCTCAACTTCATTTAGAAACTGAAGACACCTAGAATAGCAAAAGCAATCCTGAGCAACAAAGGCAAGACAGGAGACATCACAATCCCTGACCTGAAACTATACTACAAAGCTACTGTGATAAAATCAGCATGACAAAAAAAACAGACCTGAGAATCAGTGCAACAGATTAAAAGATGCAGACACAACTATAAACACACTCAGCTGCCTTATCTTTGACATAGAGGCCAAACACATTTACTGGAAAAAAGCCTCTTTAATAACTAGTGCTGGAAAAACTGACTTTCCACATGCTGAAGACTAAAACAAGACCATGCACTAAACTAAAGTCAAAATTATCAAAGATCTAAATATTAAAATAGAAACACTAAATTTACTGGAAGACAAAGTAAGTAGAAATCTCGAAGACATAGGGGTAGGTAGAGAGTTGATGAACAAAAACCAAACAGCACAGTAAGTACTTCAAAGAGTCAACAGCTGGGGTACCAGCTTATTAAAATGTTTTTGCATGTCAAAAGAAATCACCAACAGAGTGAAAAGAAAACCCATAAAATGAGGAAAAAAGTTTAACCAACTCTCCCTCAGACAAAGGACTTTCATCTAGAACATATAAAGAATTGAAAACATCAGGCTCCTAAATTCAAAAAGCCAAACCAAAAATGGGCATCTGGGATGAATATGCACTTCTCAGATGAAGAAATACAAGTGGCAAATAAATATATGAAAAAATGTTCAACATCATTGGTCATTTGAGAAATGCGCATTAAAATAACACTGAGATTCCATCTCACCCCAGAAAGAATGGCTATCTTCAAGAAATCAACCAATAACAAAAACTGGCAGGACTGTGAGGAAAAGGGAAACCTTCTCCTCTGTTCATGGGAGTGGAGACTGCTACAACCACTGTGGAAATCAGCTCAGAGATTCCTCAAGAAACTAGGATTAGAGGTCCCATTCAACCCAGCTATTCCCTTTCTGAGTATTTTCCTAGAAGAATTAAAAACATCACACCACAGCAATATATATGCACCAATGTTTATAGCAGCATAATTTGTAATAACTAGATCTTGGAAACAATCCAAATGCCCATCAACCAAGGAATGGGTATAAAAGAAGTGAAATTTTTATACAATGGAATACTACTCAGCTATAAAGAAGGATAAACTCAAGGCTTTTATAGGTAAGTAAGTACAATTTGAGACCATACTCATTAATGAAATGAATCAGACTCGTATGTGTAAACATCATATTGTCTCCCTTGTGTAAGAAACTGAAAGAGTAAATAAGATCCAAAATGTATATCATATATTGTGAAAGGGAAAGGAATTGCTCAAAAAGAAAGAACAACTGAGATATGGGGAAAGGAGAAAAGAAGGAAGGGAAAAGAATATATATAGACTTCCTGGAAACTGGCGGAGTAGTAGGATGCAGGGAAAACAACTTCTCTGAGAGACACCGTCTAGACATGGGAACACACCACCTTGAGGAAGACAAAAAGGAGGGAGATGGGTTCTTTGGATGCAGGAAGAGCCTGAAGTCTGAATCAAACCCCACAGAAAGAGCGAAGAGAAAAAAAATCAATTAAGAATAAGGTGGAGCCGGACTCACTGCGCGAGGGGAGCTGTTGGAGCCAAGCGGTGCACGGTCGTGGTATTGGTGGCGGCTGGCGACCCCAGGACCTCTGCAGAACCATTCCTTGGTGGAGAAGAGCGGCGGGTGCAGAAGACTGTGCTGGCTGGCAGTGAGTGCAGAGGGCTTGGTCCTCCCGCGGGAGAGTGATTTGCTGGAAGCCATTCTGGAGTCAGGCCAGATATGCCTGGGGCTAAAACTGTTGCCGGCTTCCCCCAGTGGTTCCTAGCTGGGCGCAGACCCGCGGAGACTGCCTGAAATGTCTGCGAGCCCAAGGAGGCTGCTCTCAGGGCAGGCCTGCTAAGGTTGTCTACTACTCCCTCCACGAACAGTTGCTGGCTTGCAGAGATACAGTGCCATGATTTGAGTTGCTGTCTCCACAGGCTGTTTACCAGTAAATCCAGAGAGAACCGTGGAAGTGGACTCGTGGTTTCCCTGAGTTGGTGGACCCATCTTTGTTCTCCAACCTACTTGCAGTCTCTTTTCTCTTTTCCCACTTTTCTGCTTTTTCTTAAATTCATTTTGGGTCCTCACTCTTGGGGACGGAATTGACATCTTGTGAACCTAAGTATTGTATATGATTGTTTTGCATCCTGTTGTATGGATATAAATTCAGTTTATATGGTTGGGGGTTGTAAATCAGGGGTTGGATCAGTTTACTGTTTAGTTGACTGTGTTTGGTGTTGT
>RJWM01028456.1:0-25578 GCA_004363535.1 Dasyprocta punctata
CCCTGGACTTGGACTTTTGAGAACTGTTAAGACTTTAGGGACCTCTTGGAAATGGACTAAATGCATTTTGCATTGTGAGATGCTCATGAGCCTTTGGGGGCCAAGGGAAGAATATTATGGTTTAAATATGAAGTGTCCACAAAAAACTCGTGTATTGAGTTACATTTGGTGCACATCTGTAATCTCAGCAGTTGGAGAGGCTGAGGAAGGAGAATGGAAAATTCAAGCCCAGCCTAAGCAACTTAGTTACTTAGCAAGATCCTGTCTCAAAACAAAAAATAAAAAGAAATGAGAGTGTGGCTCAGTGCAAAGGCCCTGGGCTCAATCCCCAGCACTACACATGTAAATACACAACAACAACAATGGACTCATCTACTGAGGGCTTGGTCCCCATTCAGCAATACTGCAGCACTATTCAGAGATGGGGCCTAGAAAGGTGACTGGATCATGAGGGCGCTGACCTAATTAATGGATTAACCCATTGATGAGTTCATAGTTGAATGGGCATGCCTTTGAGAATATACTTATCCCTGCCCTTCCTTTCCCACCCCCTGGCTCTTTCCCTCTTTCTCTGTTTCCTGGTTACCATGAGGTGAACACCTTTCCACCACCATCTCCTTCTACCATATTTCTGCCTCACCACAGGCCTAAAAGCAATGGAATCAAATCTCTGAAACCATGAACTAGAATAAATTTTTCCTCCTTTAAATTGTTAATGTCAGGTATTTTGTCACAGTGACAGAAAGTTAACACACTAACCCTTTTTAACATCTTAGGCTAGTATGACCTACTTGTCACAATTAATGAACTAATATTAATACATTATTAACCAAGTTTCAAGTTCATTTGCATTTCCTTATATTTTAGACTCTGACACCTTGACTTTAGACTTCTTTGAGACAACAGAGTTTTGTGGTTTAAACCATCTAGTCCATATTACCTTGTTATAGTAGCTCTAGCAAACCTAGTTTCCTTTCAAAATTGGAAGACTATGATGTCTGCTATCACATTGCTATTTAACACTGTACTGAGGTTATTAATACAGAAAGAGAAGAAAACAGAAGGCAAAACAAAAGGTATCGTCTCACCTCCTGGAGCTTGCACTTTGTGCCTGTACCACTAACACAGAGAAAGAGGAAGAAGGCAAAATAAGACATATGAGTGTCTTGAATTCTGCCCATGCCTTGAGGCTGACTTTAAGAGAGTAATTTGTCTGGATTTGTAAGGAAAGTCTTTCGCTGTAAGGTATTTTTTCCTAGATATTAAAGTGCAATTTCTTCATCCTAGAAAGTAGATTTAAATAATTTTATATCCTATAGCTAAGATTATTACAATACTTGATAGACAGTATACAATTCTAGATAGAAATTTTATGTGCTAGGCTTTATATAAACTGAATAGTTCATTTTACAGATGGAGAGACTGAGAAACAGACTGTGTTACTAGTTCTGAGTCACATTACCCAGGCCTGCTTCACTTCAAAGCTTCTGTTCTTTTTTGACCACCCTGTCACTGCTAGTTTAACCCATGGTGACATCCAAGACATATGGGACACAAAACAAAACAATGAAACTTGTGTTCTTTCTTCCAGGAATTTTTGCCTTAAAAGTGAGGGAGAGGGTTAATTCACAGGCAAGGACTGGAATGAAGTGAAAGAGGTACTTGGCTTGGACACACATTTCAGGCATTGGTGAAAAACTTCACTTTCTATGTACTTTTTAAAAATCAAAATGAATGCAAAACAATCCATGCTGAATAAAATAGTAGTTTTAAATAAAGACCAATGCTGCGCTGAACTATACTGGAGCCTAAGGTAAAAGGAAATATGCATGGCCCTGGCTTTAATGAATGGAAATTCATCAGTATTTTCAAATATTGATGAGGTAAGTAAGTAATTTTATTTACCTTATTTGCGATGGAAAGAATTGCAAATTTGATATTTTTTCTTGACCAAGTGATGCCCTTAGTTTTATGTAAATTTTTATAAATTGTGGTATAAATAAAGTAGGTGAACTTAAGAGTATTCTGAATTTTAGTACACCTTTTCAGTGTTCCAGTACTTTTCAACTACTTTAATGCTCTCAACAAGATTAACCATTAAATTATATTAAAATGTGTAGATGCACATTTTCCCTTTGTCTCAAGACTCCAATGTGTGGAGACACAGTACCACTGACTCAGCTGTATGGAACATTCAGGGTCACTCTATCACTAAGCTGTGCCCCATTCCTTTTCATTTATATTTTTATTTTTTAGAATCTCACACTTGCCAGGCAGGCACCTTGACGCTGAGCTATATCCCCAGCCTTTTTTTACTTTTTGAGACAGAATCTCACTAACTTGACCTGGAGGAACATGAATTTGTAATTTTTCTGCCCCAGCCTCCCTCAGTGCTGGATTACAGGTTTGGGCCTGTGCCCTGTGAAAAATAAATTTTTATTATTAATTTATATGTTATGGTTTGTATCTAGACTGCCACGGTCCAGCCGGGCTAGGTCCACAGAGTCCCCGAAGGTGGGCTGAGCGTTGGCGCATGGAGAACAGACATATAAACAGCTCAGAGACTGTTTGAATCTGCTTTGTTTACTGTAAACTCTAACAGAATATTATATACTTTCTTTTTGGTCAGGGTTGAAAGTTTAGATAAAAAGAATGAAATCAACAGGTGTTTCTATGATACCATGGTTTCTATAGTTACATGATTCGTTAGTATAGGCAGAAAGTTTATATTTAGTTAAAGACCTTGAAGCGTGTTTTTGCTACTAATAAATGCTCCACTGTGGTAGCCTATCTAAAAGCCTGCAAAACATGAGATTATATTCAGCCCTAATTTAGCCCCCCATTCCTGTGATGTTCTTGCAGCTGCAAGAATGTGTTATCTACCTTGTCTCTTTCAAAACATAGTAACACATCAGCCTCTCTGCAAGGAGGTTCCAGACAGCCCCAGCCAGCTGGTCATTATTATTATCATCAAAGGCTCCCAAACTTCTGGTCTGACCTTGGTCTCGTTAGTCCTACTCGATGTCAGACCAATATACCATTAATTGTAGAAAAACATTTTATTAACTATCCCTTTGTTCTTAGGGAGTTTCTGTACTTTGCTTACTAATTTTGTGCATAGGAAAGAAAGAAAGAAATTTTCCGAACTGGGTCAGAGCACAAGTTAACACTATACTTCTCAAGAAGTATTAACCCATTCTCACAGAGCCAATTTTTATGCTGCGGCCTTTTCTTAGAAGATGTCCTCCATGTTTGGACCTTGTCAACAGAATACGGGTTTATCCTCTTCCATGTTTGGACCTTGTCAATAGAACATGGCTAGAAAAGGATGCAGCACTAGACATCCCCCCAAAGCCTCACGTGCTCATGGGTGAAACTTTTCAGAGGTGGCTGGATCATGGGTGTGTGATGCTAGATTACAGTGTGTGATATGGGGCTTGAAGGTGTGGGGTAACCAAATTGGTTTAGCATAGTGCTGGGTGTGGATAATGAAAGCCCCACCCTGGATGTGAGTGGCACCAATCAATTAGCCTAACTGAAAATATAAAGGAACAGAAGCAAGACAGGTTTGATACTGCTGCTTTGCTGCTTGCTGCCCCTCCCTGTGATGCCATGGACTATTTCTTCTCTGCCAATGCACCCTGCCTTGGAGCCAGCTAACTACAGACCGAAACTTTCTTCTTTTAACTTGTGGATATTGGTATTTCATCTCAGCAATGAGAAAAGTAACTAAAACACTGTAAGAGTTTTGGTGTGGCTTAGCAAAACACCTGCTGAGTATGTTTTGTTCCCCATTTTACAGAAAAACTATTAAGAAAGGCGAAGTATCTGCCCAAAGTTCTCCTCTCAGCTGGGTGGTAGAGCCAAGGGTTTAACTGAGGTGATATCACCTTAGAGCTCAAGTTATTGGCTCCCATTTTGTACTATTAGCAGATTTGATTAGTTAACAGTCAGGTATTATTTATTGTACATGACTTTGTCTAATTGACTGCATCCATTATATGTTAGTATTTGATTTTTCCGGAGTATTTCATAAGGTTGAAATCTAATGGGAGAGGCTTTATATACTATGGGGAGAATCAGATCCACACTGTGGTCCCCTGAGGAGCCCATGAAGGTTTCTACATTAGAAATTTTGTAATTAGGTGTATGTTTGGAAGAATAACTAGTATAAAAGATAGGTAGTGGAAACCAGAAATGCAGAGCTTTTCAGGACAGCTTCATGAAGGCAAATGAGGAATTAAGCAGTGAATGTGTTAACTAAGGCAGTGGCAGAAAGGCTGCAAGGAAGGCGACATAAGACAGCCTGAGGCGACTGATACTTAAGAATCCTTTTAATTGGGTTATCCCCAGACATCTGCAGTCTCTCTCTTCCCTACTGAAGTAAGTTAAGGTTGAAAGTTTCTTCTACGCTTAGCCTTGATTTGTATTCATTAGTAAGTAACACCACTTTCAAAGTACTAATACTGACTTATTTAAGACATTCTGATAGATGTTTGAACTGGATGGATAACAACACAGAGGAACTACAGTCTGTTTGCTAGGGCTGTTGAGCGAGCAGGACGTACATCTTCATGAAATGTCACTCCTGGTCTGTTACAGATAAGGCTTTATTTTTTTCTGTTCAGGATACATTTAGATGTCTTCAAGTCAGGAAAGTCATCTTCATACCAGTCTTCCTCAAGAGTCATGTGGGACTGTCTTTAGAAGCATCTTTGGCTGGGCATGGTAGTGCACTCCTATAATTCCAGCACTCAGGAGGCTGAGGCATAGAAAGCGCCATGAGCTCGAGGCCAGTCTGGGCTACTTAGTGAGTTTAAAGCCAACCTGAACTAGTCCTTAGTAAGTAAGGACTAGTAAGACTTTGTCTCAAAAAACAAAGCAACAAACAAAACAATGAAGAAAAAGCAGGATCTCTTAAGAGCATCCAGACAAAACTGGCTTTTTATTTATTGACTTGGTCTAGGAAGCCCCAGAGGGCCTATTCCTGCTCCCCATAATGTTGCCTGGGTTACTCTCCACACCCCACAGCTGATTCCTACCTCCAGTGGAATGCTAGGGACACCTCCTTGCCCAAACAAGTAGCAGACTCTGAGGAATTAAGAAGATACGTTCCTCTAAAGTAGCTTTATAGATTAGTGCCATCATTTTGCCTCTTCAAAAGAGAAAGGGTTTTCATCTGCATATAGCCCTGGACATACATGGATGAGTGAACTGGATCGTCTTCTATCAAACTTGGGGAAGTCTTGGAGTGTTTCTGTTGAACCCCCACACTTGTTTTATTTGAAGGCTGGAGGTCCCGATAGGAAATATACAGAACTGATCACCATACTGGATCTAATTCTCACAAAAGAACAGGAGCATCTGAATGTGCAACTTTGAATGTGTGGGATTAGAGTGAAAGGGACACGGGGTCATGAGTCTGAGAAGTGTTTTGGACTTATTTATAAGTTTGTCTCTTTTATGAATGGTCCATTAACTAGGAGATACCTATGTGGCATGACCGGCCATTCCTGAAGGCTGGAACAGAGGAAAGGGAGAGGGATGATGCACTACAGCCCCTAGAAGACAAGGCCAACACAACCTAATGCCACAACAGATTGATCTCCTTTTCAGCAAACAGTCTCCAGAGGAAACTGTGGGATTTATCTGAGCACATGCAGGTTCCACTCTATGTGGTTGCCCTGCTGAGCCACTCCATTGTGTTCCAACGTATTCTGGGCCAAGTTTGGAGTTATCAGATTTTTGTTTGTGGTAAGAACAAAGATAAGATCTTCACAACAATCAGAAGTGGAAAACATCCTTGAAACCTTTGATGAGGACACATATAGATGAGAAAAGTCCCAAACCAAAGTTCTGGAAGTAGTAAATTCATATGTGAGCCTGAAATGGTGAACCTGAACAAATACTGAAACATACAAATTAGGTTAAATAAAGGAGTTTATATTCTACAATACAATTTATTACCCCTAAAAAGTACCTCAGACAGAAACTTTATATCTATACCTACTTGATTCTTACATCAAGGCTGGGCTGGGCAACTTAGTGAAACCCTATCTCAAAATAAAAAAATTTACAAAAGGGTCTCAGGATGCAGCTCCTGGGAAGGCCCTGGGTTCAGCCCCTACTACCACAGGATAAAAAGGAGAAATCAAAAAAAACAACGACAACAAATAGAAAACTGTAAGAAATGTAACAGACAACATTAATCCAATTACATTGATAATTGCTTTGAATGTCAATAATCTAAATGGCTAATGAAAACAGAGATTGTCAGAGTGAACCAAAAGACAAGGCCTAACTGTATGTTGTTTATAAGAAAACATTTTAAAGACACATAAAGATTAAGGGTAAATGGGCACAGAAAGATTATATGGGTCAAGTTTTCTATTCCTGGGACAAAATACCTAACACCCACAATTTAAGAGGAGAGGCTTATTTTGCTCACATTTTAGAGGTTTCAATCCATGGTTAGCAGGCTCACAGGCAGAACTATCATAGTGAAAGAGTGTGGTGGAGGAAAGCTGTTCAACTGATGGCATTCAGGAAGCAGAGAGCAGGGAAGAGACGGTGAGGAAGTGGCCAGGGACTAGATATGGTTGCCCAGGTTAAGCCTCCAGACCCACCCAGACACACCCAGAAATGCTGTTCACTAATTCCCTAGATATTTCTTAAGCCAATCGAGTTGAGAATAAAGATTAGCCATCCCAAGGATGAACCATGTAACACTCAGCAAAAGAAAGTGGGAGTAGCTATACTTACTTATGATGCAGCAGACTTCAAAGAGGGTAAGTTATCAGGGATAAAAAAGGAGCATTACATAGTGAAGGGGCTATTTCCTCAAAAAAAACATGATCTTTAAAGTGTACATGTCTAAAAACAGAGCATCAAATACGTGAGGCAAAAACTGGTAGAAGTACAAGGAGTAATAGTCATTCCACTGCTCAGCTGGAGATTTCAGTACCCATATGAAAAATGAACAGATCCAGCAGGCAGAAAATCAGTGAGGGCATAGCTGAAGTCAATAACATCATCAGCCAGGTGGGTAACATCAACATCTATATACTACATCATCCAACATTCTGTTCAAGTCCAAATAGAACATTTATCAAGATGAATCACATTGTAAGCCTTGGAACACACCTTAAAAATTTTGAAAGAACAGAAATCATACAATGTCTGTTCTTAAACGATAATGGATTCAAACTAGAAATTAGCAACACAAATAACCCTAAAACTTGGCGAGATTAAAAAAGCATATTTCTAGCACTGGTGTGTAGAGCAGTGCTGCAGTGCTTGCCTAGCAAGCTCGAGGCCCTGGGTTTGATCCTCAGAACTGCAAAAAACAAAAAGAAAATTTTTAAAAACCTGCTCATTAATACATGGGCCAAAGAACAAATCTTAGGAAAAATTTAAAAATATTTTGAAATAAGTTAAAATTAAAACACAAGTTACTGAATTTGTGGGATACAGCAAAAGCAGTGATTAGAGCAAATGATACAATATTTAATGTACATATTAAAAAAGATGCAAAATGAATCATATTAACTTCCACCTTAGGAAAAATAGAAAAAGAAGAGTAAATTAAGCCAAAGTATGCAGATGAAAATAAGTAATAAAAATTTTAGAGCAAAAAATCAATGAAATTAAAAAACAGGAAAGGGAGAAAATCAATGAAACTAGATGCTGATTCTTAGAAAAGATCAATAAAGTCAATACACCTCCAGTCAGAATTGCTAAGACAAAAATAAGACATAAAGTACTCATATTAGAAATGTCAGGGGGATATCAGTACAGATACCCTGTACATTACAAAGGCAGTGAAGAAATATGAACAACTGTATGTTCACAAATTTGAAAACCTAGGCAAAATGAACTAAGTCCTTGAAAGACATAATCTGCTAAAACTCACACAAGAAACAGACATTCTCAATAGGACTCTATTAAAGAAACTGAATCAGTAGTTGATAAGCTTTCAAACAGGAAGCACCTGTCCATGTAGGTTCAGGGGTGAATTCTGCCAAACATTTGAGGGAGAAATTACATCAAATATCCACATCATCCTTCAGAAGAGCAAAGAATATTTCCTAACTTGTTCTATTAGGGCACTATCACCCTTGATTCAAAAACTGACAAAAACATTACAAGAAAAAATGACAGACTACTGCTCATGAACATAGATGCAAAAATTGTTAATAAAGTTATCAGCACTTCAAATCCCATTATACACTAGTGCAAGTGGGATTTATCCCAAGTATACAAAGCTAGTTCAATATTCAAACATCAATTAAATTAATCCATGACACTGACATGCTAAAGCAGAAAAATCATACAATTTTATTAGTAAATGTATAGAAAGCATATAACAAAATCCAAACACTTTCATGATTTTTAAAAGCCCTCTCACTAAGTTAGGAATAAAGGAGAACTTTTCCAATTTAATAAAGAATATCTCCCCAAACCCACAGCTAACATGCATCATATTTAACAGTGAGAAACTTAAAGCTTTCCCACGAAAGTCAGGAAAGACACATAGATGGTCCCTCTCAACACTCCTTTTCAACATATTAGAAGTCTAATCTAGTGCAATAAGGAAAAAGAAATAAAAATTATAGAGATCTAGAAGAAAGAAAGAAAACTGTTATCAAGTGATATATCTATATAGAAAGAACAAAAGAACAGAAAAAAACTGGAGCTAATAAGTGATTATAGTAAGGCTGCTATACATGTAAGATACGATGTTAATACATATACAAAAATCAGTTGTGTCCTATATGCTGGCAATGGACAAATGGAATTTGAAATTAAAAATACAAAAAAATTTAAAATACAACAACACTGATAGTAGTACCCTCCAAAACAAAATAAATCTAACAGAATAAATATAAGATCTATCTGAGGAAAACTAAAAAATGGTGATGAGAAAAATGACAACTAAATAAATGGAGAGGTATTACATGCTCATGAATGTCAAGTTCTTCTCAACCTGATCTGCAGATTCAATGCAATCCCAATCAAAATCCCAGCATGTTATTTTTTGGATACTGACAAACTGATCCTTAAGTTTATATGAAAAGACAAAAGATTCAGAATAGCCAACACAGTATCAAAGAAGGAAAACAAAGTTGGAGCATGGAAATGACCCGACTTTAAGACTTACTACAAAAGCTACAGAAACCAAGACAAGAAAATATTATGAACTTATTAGACAAACAGATCACTAGATCAGAATAAGTGACTCAGATATAGATGCAAATAAAAATAGTAAGTGATGTTTCATAAAAGAACAAAGGAAATACAATGGAGAAAAGATAGCTTTTCAACAAATAATGCGGGAACAACTGAACATTCACATACAAAAGTATGGACACGGATCTTACATTCTTCAAAAAAATTTACTGAAAATGGATCGCAGGCCTCAGTAAAAATACAAAACTATAAAACTAGAATATCTCATAGGAAAAACTCTAGGTGATCTTGGGTTTGGTGACAACTCTTTAGATATGACATCAAAGCCATGATCCATGATCTATCAAAGAATCAATAAGTTGGAATTCATTAAAATTAAAATTTTCTGGCCAGGTGTGGCAGCACACACCTGTAATCCCAGCACTCGGGCAGGCTGAGGCAGGAGGATCACCAGTTTAAACTCAGCTTAAGCAATTCAGCAACTTAGTGACACCTTGTCTTGAAATAAAAAAATATATATGGACTAGCTCAGTGCAAAATCTCAATCTCCAGTACTGCCAAGAAAAAAAAAAAAGGTGATGGGGGTGATTTGTGAAAGATTTTCAAGAGACTGAAAAGCTGAGCCCCAGACTGGAGAAAATATTTGCAAAAAGACGTACCTGATAAATGACTGTTTATAAAATACACTCTTAAAATTCAAAGGTAAGAACCCAATTTTTAAAATGGGCCATAGACCTTAACAGATATCTCACCAAGGAAAATATACTTACACTGCAAATAGCATGAAAAGATATCACATCATGTCATTAGAGAAATGCAAATTAAAACAGTGAGAAACCACTATGTGTCTGTGAGACTGACCCAGATTCAGAACACCAACAATAGCCAATGCTGGCAAGCACCTGGAGCAACAGGCACTCTTGTGCCTGGCTAGTGGGAATGCAAAATGGTATGGCTGATTTGTAAGGCAGCTGTCACAGGCGTACCACACGCTCCAGCAACTGTGCTTCTTATGTTTACTCAAAGGAGTTGAACATTTTTGTCTGCACAAAAATCTTAAAATGGTTTATTCATATTTGCCAAAATTTAGAAGCAACCAAAATTATGTTTAGTGGGCAATGGGATAAACTGTAACTCACCATCCAATGCAATATTACTCAGTACTAAAAAGAAATGCACTATGAAGGCATGAAAAGAGAAGAAATACACATACATATTACTAATTGAAAGAAGCCAATCTGAAAAGGTTATATATTGTACAATTTTAACTCTTTTACATTCTGGAAAGGGCAAAACTATGAAAACAGTAAGAAGAACACAGTGCTGGGAAAGGCAAGATGAACAGGAATAGCACAAAGGATTTTTGGGGCAGCGAAAATAACCTGTGTCACACTGTAATGGTGGATACACAGCACTGTACATTTATCCAGACCTGGAGAATGTACAACACCAAGAGTGAATCCTAATGAGCACAGTGGATATGGGGTGCAAATGTTGTATCACTGTGGATTGATCAACTATAACAAAGTCTCCACTGGTGATAATGAGGGAGGCTATGCATGTGTCGGGGCAGAGGGTATACTGGGGATCTCTGCACCTTCCTGTCAATTTTCCTGTGAAGGTAAAAGTGGCCTTTAAAAAAAAAAGCAAACACTTTACACTAAAACATACAGAACACAGTATAAACTATATTTGAAGGCCATTTTACAACTTCAAAAATGCCTTTACTGAAAATGAGAGATTAAAATAATACACCTAAACTGGGTGTGTGGTGCACACCTGTAATCCCAGTACTTGGGAGGCTGACATAAGAGGATTGTCTAGAGTTCCAGACCAGCCTGAACTACACAGTGAGACCATCTCAAAATAGAAATAAATAGGTTTTTAAAAAACGGAACTTAGAAAAGTTAAGAATGTTAGAGTCATATTAAGAAATTATAAAAGAACAAAAGAGAATAGGAAGAGGTATCATTATAAAAATTGAAACTGTAAAATAAAAGATATCAGATAAAGGTAGAAAGCTTAAATGCCCACTTTTTTTTTTTTTGAGACAGGGTCTTGCTATGTAGTTCAGGCTGGCCGCAAACCCACTATGTGGCCCAGGCTGGCCTCCAATTTTCAGTGAACTTCTCACCTCAGCCTCTGCAATGCTGGCATTACAGGTGTGCACCACCACACCCCCAATTTACTTCTGTGAAGTTCAACAAAATAAATTTCTAAGAGCCTGATACAAGCAAAGGGAAAGTAAAAATAAGTAAGATAAGCAATGAGAAAGTAAACAATCACATGTTTTAAAGAGATAGGAATAATCAAAAGAAGTCTATGCAAACACAATGACTTCTTTCATTTTGGCACTGGGGATTTAACCCAGGGCCTTGCATTAAACTACATCCTGAGTCCTTTATATTTTGAGACAGGATCTTGCTAAATTGCCAGCCTGGCCTGGCCTCTAACTAGCCAGTCTTTTGTGTAGCTGGAATTACAGGTTATGCCACCCATCTGGCACTTATTTATGTATTTATTTAGTCAGGATCTTCACTATGTTGCCCCAGCCGGTCTTGAATTCATGGGCTCAATTCCTATTGCAGCCTCTCAAGCAGCTGAAACTATTAGTGTGTACCACCACCTGCAGCTGATAACTAATTTAAGAAACCTATTAGAAATGAATGACTTTCAAGTAAAATATAACTTACCATAACCTAAGACACATGGTTTTAAATCTACTATATAACACTATATCACATAATACAATACTTTCGTAACTGAGTTCTCTATTCAATCTTTTGTTTGCTTTTTTCTTTTTGAGACAGGGTTTCACCGTGTGGTTCAGACTGGCTTTGAGCTCACTTTGTAGCCCAGACTGGTCTTGAACTCGAAATAATTCTCCTGCCTCAGCCTCCTGAGTGCTGGGATTACAGGCCTGAACAACCACACCTGGCTCTCTATTCAACCTCAAAAGAGTTCAAGTAACTCTAAAAAGTTACTTAAATTATTTCAGGCCACAGAATATGAAAAGTTCCCTAGTTGAGGAATTTAATATAAACTGAATTACCAAAACCTGGTTAATATAGTAGATCAACAGGCCTACATACCAATCTCCTTTATAGGAGATATAAATATTCTGAGTAAAATATCAATAACTGGAACCTAAAAATGTATTTAAAGATAATATACTTTGACCAAATAGTATTTGAAAGAGCATACTTTTAATAGGCATAATATCAAAACTTTATTAATTTGCAGTAGATGATATCTTTAAAACAATCATTCCATCCTGGAGTATGAACTATACATTTACTTAAGTTTTTAATGTCTTTCAACACTATTTCAAATTTTCTGTAAGTCACATATGTCTTTCACTCAGTGTCTTCATAGGTGCTTCCTAGGCACCTCTGGATGGGTTCCTTATGCTGGTGTATCAGAAAAATGTTTCACATATTAATCTACTTGGCAACCTTGTTGCATCATCTAATAGTTTGTCATAGCATGTTTTTTTAGAAACTTACATCTTCTAAAAATGTTACTTTTATATCTTCCTTTCCTAATATTTTTGCCATTTTGTTTTATTGCATTGGGTAGAAAATCTACAACCATGTCGAATGTAGTTTTTCATCTTTTTCTCTGACAAAATGGGAAAGCTTTTATCATTAAGTATGTTGTTTATTAAATATTTCTGATGTGTCTTTTGCCAAATTGCTACTTATCTAGTCCCATTTTACTGTTTTTATTTTAGTTTTTGAAAAAAACATTGTTATCAACTGAGATATATAGTAATAAACCTCTAAATTAATACAATGATTTAGAGTAACAGGTTTTCTAATTTAAATCATTTCTGGGATAATCTTTTTCTTGTTCTAGAGTGTTGGACTGAATTTGCTATTTGTAGAACTTGACACATATATGACTTTGGCCTATAGTCTTCTTTCCTTTTGCTATTACTGTCAATTTTTGGTACCGGGAGGATACTAGTGTAATGAGGTGAACCCTCCACTCCTGTCCCATGCTAAACACCCATGAGAAAATTGGACAGCTTGATGGCAGCATTCCTAGAAGTCAGCAGTGGACACAAGGACAAAAAACAAAAACAAACAAAAATGCAGGTTATAGCCACAGAATAGGACCTACATCTTCTTAAACTGGAATAAGAAATAAAAAATGACTTTGACTTAAACTGGCAAATTAATCTTCAAAGCATAACTCTGCTAAAACACTATGATTTGGAGGATAAAATCCAAACTTTTAGCCTGTATTTAAGATCCCTCCTGCTTTAACCTAGTTTATTTCACAGTGCAACCAGTGCTTCCTTGCCTGAGTTCTTTTGTCTAGAATGCTTTCTATGAGTCTGTGATGGCATATCCAAACTGAATCCTTTCAAACAGCCTAAATGTCTGTGAGCATTTCTTGGACACAAATGAACTACGTTTAAATTAATTAATACTACAGTTAACTGTTTTTATTAAGTTTATTGGTACACTGTAGAGATACATAATTATATTCATCATAGGGAATTTGTACCCATACATGATATAGTTCGATCAGCTCTTGGTTTGCCTATCTCTTTCTGTCTCTCTCTGTTTGTTTTGATTTTTTTGGAAACAGGATATCTCTAGGTAGTTCAGGCTGGCTTAAAACTCACTATGTAGTCCAGTCTGGCTTCGAACTTGCAGTGAGCCTCCAGAGTGCTGGGATTACAGGCATGTATGTGCCACAGCGTCGCCACTTGCCTATTTCTTAAGAACTTTGACAGCTGTACTGTAACCTCGAAATGTGATCTTAATTAGAAATACAGTCCTTGCAGTTATTAGTATGTTATGACCAGGTCATGCTGGAGTATGGTGGGCCTTTTATCCAATAGGACTGATGTCTTTACAAGAAACTTAGAATCAGGACAGGAAGAACGCCATTTGATACCAGAGTGGAGTGAGACCACTATAAGCCAAAGAACACAGATGATTGCTGGCGACCACCCAGAAGCTAAGGAGTCAAAGGAGCCCACTCAGTCTTACAGTACGTATGGACTACAGTCCCTTGATTTGAATTAGACTTCAGAATATGAAAGAATAAATATCTATCGCGTGGTAGTTCCTTTTGGCTCCCCCACGAAACTAACAGAAAGGCAATTTTAATTTCCTCTCTACCTAGCCCCGAGAGTACACGTCCTGGATCATGTCCCGGATCATGTCCCCTCCATGTGAGTAGGGGAGTCCCAGACGCTTATGAGCTCCTCCTCTGAGATGCCATAAAAATAATGTCAAAAAAATGTGGCCGTCATAACGGCAGGCTACGGGGCTACAAAAATAAACAGTAAGAAACTAAATATAAGGAACTGGTGGAGCAAAAGGGGGACCTGAGGACAACATAGGGAAGGGGGGCTCAGTTCCCTGGCGACGCCCACGGGGCGGGAGGAAATTCGGGAAGACATGCGAATCTCGCGCAGCGCGCCGCCACTAACCGAACGCGCCCCACCCTCTCCGCACTCTTCACAGAGTGGACCCCACAACCGCGAGGGCCGGCACAAGCCCGAGCTCTCTGAATCCCCTACTGCTCTCTGAGGGCGCCAACCAGTTGATTCCTTCCACGCCTACGCGCAGCGCACAGGGCGGCACTTCCGCCCCACGTCCAGGAAACCGGAAGGGGACCCTTTTCGCCAGAGGGAAAGGGGGAGTTGAGACTAAGATGGGGTACGAAGTAGGTGGTAATGTGTGTCTCGTAGAGTAAGGGCAGTCTCAGGTCACCAGGCGTGGCTAGTGACAGCGGCGTCCTACAAGGCAGGCTGGCGTACCCGGTTTCAGGGGATGCGGCAGGGAGCGAGAGTAGAGGTGGCAGGACCCCTCCACGGGAGGACTTGTTGCTGGGGTAAGCGCTACCATCGACCTGAGCCTCATTTCTGGATCAGTGTGCTTCGCTTTCTCCACCTCTCTTGAAAAATGAATTTGGTAGCTCGCTTGGAGATCGATGTGAAAGGGAGAAGTACGTACTCATACTAAGTGGCATTTAGGAAAACTTTCGGTTTTCACATAGACCATGTGGATGGGCCAGTATAATGCGAGTCTGTGACTCCTGGCTGGGGCAGCAGCGCCTATTGCATTACTTTTGAACGCGCTCAGAGTTGGTAGTTTTTACGTTTTCTGAATCCGCCAGCAAATTCGTTTGATAGAGGGGAGTTAAGCCATTTGGGGCACCTCCTTCGTTTCAGTTTAAGCTGACGCAGAGAGGATGCAGGTGGAGAAACACAATTTGCCAAGGACAGCTGAAATTTAAAGCGCAGTTTCTTCATTTCCCTCCCCAAATATTTTTCTCTATACTGCACTCTGGATTGCTAAACAATTCGTCTTTTGCCGACAGGATTGAAGGGGTGAGAAGTAAAGAGGGGTGTGGTGATGTACGTTTAAATACAGGATGAATCCATCAAAAGCAAAGTCAGTATGTCAAGGGTTAGAACTGTGTCAGTCGTCTACCACACTGCACAGGTGGACTGTGTTGCTTCTGTTGTTTCTCAGTCAACAGTATGTATGTGTGTAGTAACAAAATGTGAAGGTGAACTTTTATTACTTGTTACACACCTTTACCCAGGAAGACCTGGGAATCACTAAACACGGTAGGTATGTGTTCACCCTTAAGCAAATTCATGGTTTAGAACACTTAAAATACATGTTGGCCATCTTAGAAATAATGAGAACTACAATAAATATAAAATGTGTCACTTTTTTTTTCACAGTTATGGGAAGGACATTCTAAACCACAGATGTTTAGTGCACCCAGGTTCAATGCCCCTTTTTGTTCTTCCCAGATTAGAAGTCACCACCATGTGCTATTAGTGTCGAGGCTGTGTCAGATCATTCAGGTGTATTGGGACAGAGAAAGGTTGAGAATCCCTGATCCATATTTTTAACTTCTACCTTCACTCCCCCCCCAAGCATACAGAAATTTGAAACTGCTTTGTTTACTAGTGAAGAGGCTTTTCCTTTGATCTGAAAGCTAATTTGACATCTTATTTGTCTTTTCAGGTATGTGAGCTCCCTTGAAGCAGAAAGCAGTCGTTCCCATTTCAACTATTCAGAGATTGTGAAGGCACAGTCCCTGCCTTTGACTGCTTACAGTCAAATGGAGCAGACACAAGCCAGTGGTTGTAGGGTAGCCACTTAGGGATTCTAAAATAGGTGAGTATGTGGCACTCATCTCTTCTCAGAGAGGGAGGAATTAGGCAGTATTTCTTGGCAGTGTTTTTTTGAGCTGTGTGGACATTAAGTAGTCAAGGAAAGGGAGTTTGACTAGGGGCTGTTTCATAGATTGTAGACTGTACAAAGGACAGTAACAGGTAGTTGACACCTTTTTCCAGAATCTCTTATTTCTGGATACTTTTTGTTTTTTCCCTCTGTCTCACTGGCACTCTCCCCCTTACTTTGTTAGATGTTTGGGACGTGGAAGGAAGTAGGAAGATAGAAATCTTTCTGGGCGGCAGAATAATAGACAGGTTTACCAAGGAGTGATATATATGTCCAGTAAATCCATCTCTCAAAACTATGTTTCTACTTTATTAAAGCACAAGAAAACCTCAGGTTTGTTGGCTACTTTCCCAGTGAGTGGATTCTATTCT
Source organism: Dasyprocta punctata (assembly GCA_004363535.1). NCBI lineage: Eukaryota > Metazoa > Chordata > Mammalia > Rodentia > Dasyproctidae > Dasyprocta > Dasyprocta punctata. Next base: position 16,787 of record RJWM01028456.1, read on the forward strand.
CCAGTTTAGTCTGTTTGAATTGAAGGGCATCTTTTAAACCCTTTCTAAGACATTTATTAAGCCTTAAGAATAATAATGGGAGAGACAGGAAAATTAGGATCCAAGTTTGTGCCACAATAACATTTGCATGTTGTTTGAATCAGCTACAAGGTTTCTAATTTTTGCAGTTCAAATAAATGATAGTTTAATTCCACCAGGGGTGGAGTAAGTGAAAATGAACAGAAAACCCTGATTCTGTCAGTGTGGGAAAGTGAAGAACAAGCATCCCATCAGGGAGTTGGACCTAATTTTTTTCTGGGATTGCAGTGCAGAAAAAGAAGCAGGGAAGTAGTGGGACATGGTCTGCTTGACAACCAGCACCCATGCAGGAGCACCTCTCCCAGAATGACCACTGTCTTTGAGACAGTGGAGCCCAGGTTATAGTCACTCCTTCCAGGAGACTTCCTGGTGACAGAAAAGATGCTGCCTGGCTGGGGTCTTTTTTTTCCAAATAAACTGTCATCTTCCATTTAGTTTAATTAACCTTTGGGTGCAGTGAAAGAGTCACACGTGAACAGTTCAGTTCTCCGAACTTTGCAGTTCCAAGTTGTCCTTTCCTTTAACATCATGCCCTGTTAAAGAACAGAGCTTTAGAGCTAGACCTGGTTATGTTCTTCTGGAGACTAAGAAAACAGAGTCCTTGAAGTCAAGCCGATTCTGCATTTAGCCTCCTAAATGAAAAGGTAGATAGAACAGGTCTTGGTTGCAAAAGAAATCCAAGACCTACTTATCTACCAACAGCAAATTAGACACTTTCCATGGTCTTACTATAGAGAATAAAAACAGTAAGTTTATAGAGGAGAACGGGGTAGTGAACACAAAACTCTTACTCTGCTAATTGGTAGGAAGGTGACTAGAAATTGGATAAGTGATTTGCTAAGTCTAGAAGAGGATTTTCCTGCAGTGCAGGCTTCTCAGAGCCCAGAAAGTTTTCTGGTGGCTGAACCTCATTGGATAGTGACTGTATGGTCACAGAATGCCATGTCATGGTGAATCATGCTGTGGCAGCCTCTCCTGTGAGCTGAGGAAGATCATGATCTTCACATATTGTGGAGGATGAGGAGTATTGAGGTGGCCCTGTCACCCCTGCACTTATTGTGCTCTTCACTGATGACCCAGTACATGCTTTAGAAATATTTTTTATCAGATGCGTATAAGTGATGCTACGTCATTTGAACCAGAGGGAAGCCAGTTATTACTACACATATACTTTTAAAAACAAAAAGCAACTTAATTTTGCCGGAAACCAATGTCAATTGAGGTCCCAAGTTGCTAATGAATTTTCCAAGTCCATCTAAGTAGGGTGCTGTAAATTCTGAGTATTTTGATTACTAAACCCTTGCTGATTTTCACCTAGATTCTATGGTTGTTTTACATATTCTCTCTGCCCTCTGTTAAGGTGGGAAAGTCAAAGCTTATGTAATGACTCACTCAGGAGTTATTATAGGTAAAGCTAAGGGGAGAATGGATTAAATTTTATCATTATTTGTTTTAAGTGCCCAGTCTCAGGAATTGTGGTTTCAGTTGTCCAATTTTAAAAAAATCTTTTTCTGTTTTGTTTTTAACAGATTTATCAGCAGGTTGCAGGTGCACATGGCTTTGAGGTAAAACTGCCCTTTGTTGAAACTTAGTTTTAACAGATTGTTCATGGTATTTTAAGAAACTGGAATCTTACAAAAAACAAGTTATGTTTAGTTTTGTTATAGACATCTTTTTCCTATAGAAGTTGAAAAAGATGTTTAAACAAAAGGTTCATTATGCTAAGTAATTGTGATGCTTGAAGTTGGTTGTTTCCCTTGTTTAAATTAAGTGATTTAAAATGTTACAGATAACTTCAGACAGTTTATTCTTGCTCTAATAAATATTTATTAAAACCTAAGCAAGTGTCAAGTTTTTATCCATGTTCATATTGTGAAAAATTCTGTAAAGCCTACTAGAACCCTGTATTCAAACATGCTGTAGGTGTGATACCTTATTTCCTACTTGGTAGCTTCTGTTTCAGTAGTTGGGTACATTTTTGAGTATGTACATGTGTATATTAGTTGTTTAGAATTGAGCCATTTCTGTACTTACATCTCCTGCAGCTTATTTCAGGGACGGTGATCCAGCTTGTCGTGGCAGCTCCGTGTGTGTATGTGTGTGTGCTGTGTGTATATGTATGTGTGTAACAAGTTATTACATTGTCAGGGTGAATAGCTGATTTGGGAACCTGAGCTGCTGTTCACACCAGCAGACAGTTTCATAGAAAATGAGAGGTGTCCCACAGATCAGACTTTAAGTGTACTGGAAAACCTGAGTTTAAAGTAAAAGATTTTTTTCACTTAAAACACCCTAAGTGATGAGCTTAGGATATGTCATGTTTAGAGAGGTATCCATGGCACAGGATACTAAATTGTCACTGGTGATAATTGCTCTTCAAGTGCATTTCTTTCTCTGCAGCTTGCCTCAGCTTTGGCCATGCTGTGTGCAGAGCTTACCTGGCAGCTGGGGCTGTGAGCTGGAAAATCAGAAACACAGCTGACAGTTGGGGCCCAAGGTCACTGGATGGCACAGGGCCATGAGGTGGGCTCCCCAAGGGACCACTGCCCACCAGTGCCTTGCTCCTCAGTGGGTGGATGATTGAGGAAATTGTACACTTGCTGTATGCTGTGTACTATTAGGGCCTCTGAGGGTTGTCATTAAGTCTCCCAACTCTATGAGACAAGTAGTATTATGTTTCCCTTGGTTTGAAAGGAAACGGAAAGGCTGGAAAATAAGGTGACTTTTCCATGTCATAAGGCAAAGTAGTCAAATCCAGGCCTTCCAGTTTCAAATCTGTCTCTTCTTGTGCAAGAGTGCTGTAATGCCCACCCTGCCCCTACCCTCCATGCACACACAGTGGAAGCCACATGTTCAGGTGTAGGCTGTGATGTGTGCCTATGTAGCAGCAGTAGGGAGTGCACCATGTTCCCCAGGTTCCCCTATTTCCCCTTCAGCTGTCTCTAGCCCCTGCCTGGTCACAGGTCCTTGACTGGAGTTTTCGAAAGTACCTGCATGGCTCACATGGAGAGCAGCGAGGCCAGAGAGCACAGTTGAAGGAAGATACTTAACAAGCATTTTGGGGTGCGCCTGCTGTGTGTTAGCCCTTGAGGTGCAACTGATGAATCAGACACTGTCCCTGCCTTCATGGAAGTGGGTGCGACAGAGGTAATTTCAAAGCCAGAGTGGTGTGGTGGGGGCGAGGACAGGGCATTAGAGTGTCCAGTGCACCTTTGGGAAGCAGGCAGGCCTTGAAGGGGAACCTCTTCATTCCCATGTCTGTTCTTGGTGACTGATGAAATATGAATGCACAGCGGCTGCTAAAACTTTAAGAGTTTTCTGACCTCCCCCAAGCTCCAGAGGCCTCAAAGATACAATATCTTACAGACATAGACAAATGTAGTTTTGACCACTTGGGAGGCCCCTGAGTTCACTGAGTCAGATCGCTCGTTTCCTTCATTTTACAGCTTAGCCAGCTGAGGACTATCCTAGCATCACACAGGCAGCAGGGCCTACCAGTTGACCTGCCAGGTCACAGCCTGAGCCACAAATGATGTTGGAGACATGGTGCCTGAATGCCAGATTCAGCCAGCTGAGGCACGAGTGGTTGATGAAGGCACAGAAGTGAGAAAGGAAAAGACATGAGAAGGGTCTAATAGAAAGTGGCATGCATTGGCATTGAAATGCCATTACGTATCTTCAGACACCCAGGCTTTTCCAGAGAAAAACAGGGGTGCACAAATTGGTGAAGCTGACAACTGAATGTGTATAGATGCTGAGCAATGTCCACGTTGAAAAATGACAACCTTGAATTCTCATAGTCCAATAGGATGCCGATCTTCTTTGGGGGAACAGTTATTCTTATATCTGGAGTTGTCCTGTTGTGCAAAAATTCATACTTATGCCTGAAAATTAGATGTTGATACAACAAAACTTCAGAAATTCTGTAGATAAGTTATTTATAGAACATTTCATACTTTATTCATACTCCTATGATTTTGTTATTTTATTAAATGACTACCAGTGTATCTGGCCATTTCCAAAGCTATATATTTCTTCTAAATTTTGTTTTAAGAAACATTTTTAAACATTGTTCTTGAGCAACCTCTTAACCTAAGAAATTTGTATGTAGAATCATGAGCTGATACTTAATCACAGTTAATATAGAAACAGAATGCATCTGAAACATTTGGGTCTTGAAGTCCACCATGTAAACCCTTTGTAATAAAGACACTTGAAGGAGGGAGGGACCATGTGGTCTTCTGTGTTACACAGTGGGCCTTCTGGTGTAGACTCTATGCACAGGTACCCTGAGGTGTCCAGATCTTAAACTTCAACTCTGTGGGGCATCCTTAAGGCAGGCTAAGTGTCCTATGTGCTTTGCAAAGTGGCCTCTGAAACCACAACCAGCTGCAGGCCAGCCCAAACCCTGCTGCCCACGGACTGTTGAAGAGCTGTCTGCCCATACACTGGGCCCAAACACCAGTGAACACTGGAAACAGGACCTGCACATGTGAGAGCAAGTCAGGCTGTCGCCTGCTCAGTTCACCTTACCTCCCTGTGGCTTCTCTTAACTCAGCAGCAACCAGAAGCCAGATGAGGCCTTCCCTCCCAACAACCAATACAGTCTAAGATTGTGAACCAAAAGTAGGAGCCTGCTGGGAACCTCCCCCTCTCTCCTCTCTCTCTCTCTCTCTCTCTCTCTCTCTCTCTCTCTCTCTCTCACACACACACACACACACTCTCTCTCTCCTGTGTCTTTCTGAGGTAGAACTACAAGAACTTATGCTCTAGATCCAGTGCATGGCCTCCCTTTTGCCTTTGATTCTCTCTCAGGGGTCCACCCCTCTTCTTTTAATCCTCACACCTCTCTTCCTACACAGACTTCTATATACTTCTTTTGTTCTCTGTTTTACCCTGCTCCTCATTCTTAACTTTCTAAAGAAGAGGAGACTTTGATCCTTAGTCTTACTTGAGGCAGAATCCAGATAATAGCTGACTCAGTGCATAGTAATTCCTGCATGCCTAAACTGGTCCTGAGGTTTAGTAGAGTCCAATGTAATGTAAATCTTACGGGGGGAAGCTGCTTGGGCATGATAAATTTTAACCGCCAGGCAAGGTCATGGGCCCAGAACACTAGATGAATGTTAGTGAGATTAAGTCAAGGGAGGTTAGAGACCTCATTACATGGGGTGTTAGGAAAGAAGTGTGAGTTTTCTGGTTATTTTTTTTTCCAATTTTCAAAGCAGTGGTTGTAACTATGTTTTCTAAGTGACTATTGACTGCCTGGGCTTCATGCAGTCTCTGATCATATAAAATTACTCCATGAGCTCAGCAGCTGAAGCCATAATCATTAAACTTTTTACTCACACGGACTTAAAAAATAGAGTTGAGGTTTCAAATCAGACTGTATCCACTTAATAACCCTAAAGGTAAGCATAAATGAAAAATCCACCATTGAATGGAAAAGAATTCAGTCTGTGGAGCTGGACTGCCTGGATTTGAATCTAGTTCTGAGTCCACATGGGGTGAGTTATCCACTGCTCATGCAGCATCACAGTCATACAACTGTGAGAAGTGAGATAATGCATGTAAGACTGTTGGTGCCTAGAGAGGCCTCCACTGGTTTTAGCTCTATATCAGAAGCTGCTCTTTCTCTTGGTTAGACTTTAAAAAAAGTAGCTGGCTACAGCTCCTGAAATACCTGGGAAGGTTTTACAACACAAGATGTGGAACTTAAAACCCCCCAGCTCAAACCTTCTAAGTTTTAGTCTTGGGTATTGAGATTTTGCTTTACCTTGGTGAGGCAAATGTGTGCCTCATGCACCAGGAGAGGCTGTTTGCACCCAGGTCCTCCTGTTTAGGGACATCTTCAAAGGCCACACCAACTGTGTAGTCCAAATGTTCATCCACCTCCACCTCCCAGTAATGACGCCCTTGGACTGGAATTAGATTTCCCATGACAGCAACACACCTGGTTTAGAAAGCAGAAGCATGTCTGATTTGGGGTATCCCAAGCCAGGCTGTGCAGGTGAAAGATACCAACTACTGGGGTCAGCAGGTAGTGGTCTATGAATGTGGAGGGAGGAGCACCTCACTTGTAAAACACCCAGAGCTCTCAAAGCTCAGTGGGCTGCTGCTGATGACTGGAAGACCTGGTCATGGTGGAGGAGGAGACAGGTGCTGGGTCCACTGAACAGCTTCTATTAGTTCTTACTGGTCGCGGCTTTTCTAGTAATAATAGAGGTTTGATTCACTTGAAAATTCACAAGCCGAGGGAAGCATGTGTTGGAAGGTCATGAACTGGCTTATAGTACAAGACGAGCTTGAGCGCTTTGACCTTCCTTTAACCCTGATACCAGGAGTGACTCTAGGCAAATGCCAAGTTCAAAGGCCAAGCCAAAATGGGCAAGGGTGCATTTTCTACCCACATCATCAAAATCTACCTCCAAGTTCACTGCCAATAAAGAGTTATGTTCTAAAACAGAGGGAGGTTTTCATCAAAAACCGGGTCATATCTGTATCTCCAAAATGAATGATCTGCCACATTCAGGAGACTCATTCTAGCCAGGCTTTACACAGCCTGAACATTGCTAGAACGCAGTAGTCATTCAGAATTTTTCTCAACTTGCAAAACTCCAAATACCAAACAAGCCCGTAAAGCATGAGAAGAAGGCTGCACGTTAGTGGTTCCTCCAGAGCCACATTGCCACTTATTTCCAGTCCACAATGTTCCAAGTGGAAACAATCATATCACCAGCCCAAGTCCCTTACCTACCTATAAAAGTTTGTATTTGGCTGGAACACAGACCCAAAAGCCAAGGCAGAAAACAGGAATAAGGTAGTAACCACAAACTAAGTTTCAAGTTTAATCCCAGCTCAACTCTTAATAGTATGCCCTTAACACTGGGCATATCGTGAACACTTTTAATCCCAGCACTGAGGGAAGCTGAGGCAGGAGAATTTCAAGCTCTAGCCCCATTGGGCACCTTAGTGAGACCCTGTCTCAAAAATAAAAAAGGACTGGGAATATATCTCACTGAAGGTCCTGGGTTCAATCCCCAGTACTGCCACACAAAATTTTTCGTAAGAAAGAGATTAAGAATTCCAACACAGTGGCAACATACCTGTGATCCCAGTAGTCTAGAAAGCTGAGGCAGGAAGATGCCAAGTTCAGGTTCCACTGGGGAATTTAGTGACATCCTGTCTCAAAAAATAAAATGCTGGGCATGTTGCTCAGTGTGACAAAAGCCCTGGGTTCAATTCCCAGCAGCACCAAAAAAAAATAAAAAAATAAAAATAAAAAAATAAAAAAAAGCCAAGGCCAAATTCCTAAACTCAGATTCCTCATCTGTCACTGGGGTTGATGAGAGTCTGGGCTTTCCTGGTATTATGGTTTGTGCTTGGATGTCCCCCTAAAGCCTCATGTGGTCATACAGGGCAGGCCTTTCAAAGATGGCTGAGTCTAGTGGTTGTGATTGGTTCATTGTCTAGTGCTGGGATTGTTGGTATGAGTGCTTTACTTGCCCAGGCGTGGGTAGCAGGCATACAATATAAGGGAGGAAAAGAGGTGTGCTCTTCCCTTTTTGCTCTTGTTGCCTTTGGTACCTACTGCTGCCGTGACAGCTGCCCCTGTGCCATGCCACCCTGCCTTAGAGCCAGCTGATTATGGACTGAAACCTCCACAAACTGTGAGCTAAATAAACCTTTTCTTCCTTAATTTGGGTGTTAGGTATGTTGTCCCAGCAACGAGAAAAACGTAACCAACACACCTGGCTATTGTGATGACTGGATCAGAGAAGTCATATAAAGCCCCATGAACACACTGGCAGGTGATGGTATAGTTCCAGCCTCCCTGTGGCCCTCTGCACAGGGCCTCAGGGTGTTGTGTGCTAGCTCTGCTGAACTCATGGGCACCTCTTCCTGCTCACTTAGGGCCTATGTGATCTGTGATCTGTTTCCTGCCTGCCTTTCCCTCTCCCTCCCTAGCTTGCCTATCATGCAGTGTGATATTTCCAAAATGTGCATGTGATCATGTCATCCCCCTGCTTTAAATCTTGCAATGTCTCACAAATTGAAGGATAAAATTCGCTTTCTTTTGCTTTGAACCTTATCCACTTCCTGCCTCAGCTTCCACCTCTTCCCAGCATGGGCCATGTACAGCAGGCACGCTAAACTACTTGTAGTTCCCCAACAGGATCTTCCTGGCTTCTTTGCATATGTACAAAGCACCTATCAGGCTTGTTGGCCTAGAGAACTATTTATCCCTCAAAATTCCAGCCCACCAAGAATTCTTTCTTGGGCCTGGAATTGCATCTTGTCTATAAGTCTGTCTCCTCTTTTTCACAGGTGTTTTCCATCTGCTCCATCTGCAGATCTGTGCCCTGTGTGGAAGAGATAGCATCTTCATCCCTTCACCTTCAGTACACAGCCCAACCCTTCACAGGGTAGCAGACGCATTGGCAACAGATTAAAACGAGTCTCTTAACTCAGTTTGGCTGGACCCCAAAAAGCTAAGATGAAAGCAGTAGATGCTCAGTACTCCTTTGTTGCAAGGTGAGATGCTAGAACTTTTAGAGACAATTCATACATTAACATCTTTTGTCTCAAAAGAAAAACGCAATAACGTGTGCCATAGGTTCATCATCACCGGGCTAGACCACCCAAGCAACACTGCCGAAGGAAATGGCCAAAACCAGGTTTTGCATCTTGTAGTTCAACATTAGAGAGCTAAG
>RJWM01028457.1:0-25609 GCA_004363535.1 Dasyprocta punctata
GGCTGAGGTAGGTGGAGCGTTGTGAGTTCGAGGCCGGCTTGGGCTACAACGCGAGCGCAAGGCCGGCCTGAGCTACACATAGTGCGACCCTGCCTCAAAAAACCAGGGCTGGGGAGTTTGGCTCAGCGGCTTAAGCGCCTGCCCTGGCAAGTGCAAGGTTGTGAGTTCAATCCCCAGTGCCGCAAAAAAAAAAAAAAAAAAAAAAAAAGAGTGCTGGTCCTCACCTCGTCAATGCCCTTCCCTGGCATTGCAAGCATCCAGCGTGCCTGCCCCACAGCAAGAACAGAGCTCCTGCAGAAGCCCACACTCTCTAGGCACACGGAGTCCACAACAGCATTTCGGCCCTCTGCCAGGTCCCACAGGCACAGTCGCAGGTCCCGACCCTGACTGACAAAGCAAAAGGAATAGGCTGTGAGACCCAATGAGCATATACATATCATCCCAGACAAATATTAGGCCCTCAGCTCCTTAGGGGTAAAGGTGATCGCACTTCTGGAGAGAGCAGCTGTGGTGAGTATCGGACCATTCCAGGCTGGGAACCTTGGCTGAGCTAGACCTTTTCACCTGGCACTTACACCTGAGTCTGCACCCAAGGTGCTCAGTGCCAGGGCTCACAGCAGACTGAAGACATGGGTGCTTAGTCCCCTGACCAGCTTCCCATGGCCCTCCTGCTGCTTCCTATCCCAATGATGCACAGACCACCCTTTCACCTGCCTTTCTTTTCTCTGTAAGCTAAATTTAAAAATCTTGCAGTCTCAGGTCTTTTCTGAAGTGAATTTCAAACCTACATTTATTTAAAAAACCCATACAAGGGTACCAGGGATTTAGCTCAGTGGCAAAGCACCTGCATTCAATTCCCAGTCTCCTCCCGCCAAAAATTAAATAAATAAATAAATAAATAAATAAATAAATAAAAAATAAGCCCATACAAGAATGCTTACAATAGCTCTACCTATCATCACCCAAACAGGAAATAACCTTGCTATTCTCCAACATGAGAACAGCCTATCCACACCATGGAATATCACCAGCAACAGAAAGGAGCCAACTGTTGACCCATGCAACAGCCTGGAGGAACCTGAGAAATGATCGGAGCGAAAAAAAAACCAGACCTGAAAAGTTCTGTGCTCCTGTGACATTCTAGAAAAGGCATGAAACAGGTAGAGAACTATGGAGAACTACCCACAGTGAGCAGCTCTGGACCCAGTAAAGCAACAGACTGCTCTGTGTGGTCCTGGGAAAGCAGCGGCAGGACTCTGCATCTGCAAGACCAACAGAACTGCACTCACACAGAGTGAACTTCACTGTGTGCATGGCAGAAAGCACCAATTGAGTGAGATGCTGGGAGCCCTGGAGGGGCCAAACACTGACAAAGCTGATGACTCACTGCACTGTGGAGTAGGAGAAGAAGCTGACCTGAAGGGTCTAGGTAATGTTTTGGCTGTCAGGTGCTTTAAGGTTAAAAAGAAGTCTAACTGCAGAAATACACTGGCCCAAGTGGTGACTTCTTTTCTTTCTTTTTCCTCCTCCTCTTCCTCTTCTTTATTTTATTTATTTATTTTGGTGGTATTGGAGATTAAACCCATAACCTTTGTCCTGTGCTACATCCCTGCCCTTCCTTCCCCCTCCCCTCCCATCCCTTCCCTTCCCTTCCCTTCTTTTCCCCTCCCTTCCCTTTCTCTTTCTTCCTTTCTTTCTTCTCTCTCTTTTTCTCCTCTTCTTCTTTCTCTTTCTTAATTTTGAGATAGGGTCTCACTAAATTGCCCAGGTTGGGCTCAAACTTGCGATCCTCCTGCCTCAGCCCCTCCCAGAGTACAGGGATGACAGACATATGCCACCAACAGCTGGTTTAGTTTCTCACAGGAAGACAGGCAGCAGTTCTAAACACTTTGCACATCTCCACTACGGTGGAATGGACACACAACAGTGGGGGATGGTGCGAATTGCGTTTCTTCCTCACAGAGAGCTAGAGAGATCAAATGGGTCTGTGGGGTGATTACTGGAAACCAGAGGTCAGCAAGAGTGTATGACACACACACGTACAGACAGCGATGAACGTAGATAGGCGCAGGAGTGTGGGTATCATGTGCCTAGGTGTCCCCCACCGTTGCCCATCCAGAGTACCTAGAAGCAACAAATCTTCTAGCACCCAGGGCTCAGCTAATCCCATTCTCCAAATATAGGAGCCACATTAATTCTAAAGAAATAATGATGCTAGGGCTGGGGTGAGGGAAGAAACCAAGGTGAGTTTTAAGCATCTTTCATGTAGTAACAGAAAAAAATAGAAATACTTAAAAAAATAAAGTAAAAGATAGTGACACATCAAAAAGATATAGGCCTCAAAGTTGGAAAAATCTGAGTGATAAATGCTGGCAGTATTAAAATTGTAACCCAAAGAATGAAATGAGTCCCCACAAGTCCATTTTCATGAGTAAACATATAAATAAATGGGGAAGAAGAGAAAAGCTTTCCTCACAGAATCCTAAGTTTCAATTCAAGTAGAATTCTAATACAAGGGAAGTAAAGAGAAACACAGAGCCCCAACACCAAAGAAAGTTCCATGAAAACACTCCAGTAATAACCTGTAGCCAGAACCCACTGGTAAATGCTAACTTTAAGGAGAAACATGGCATTTATGCAGGCACAAATTGTCTCCCTCCAAATATCCTTAGTTAATGGTGCTGATTCCAACACAGGCCCACATGTTCACGGATCTCCTGCCTTCAGGAGATGAAACTTAATTCTCCTCCTGAGTGTGGGCAAGACCTGCTGCTCAGGAATCTAGGAAGCAATACAGGTTGAAGATCTCTTATTCAAAATGCTTGGGTTCAGAAGTGCTTTAGATTTTAGTTTTTCAGAGTTTATAACAGTTGCACAGACTTTGCCAGCTGAGCATTCCTAATCTAGAAACATGAAATCTGAAATGCTCCAAAATTCTAAACTTGTTGAGAGCTGACATAACACTCAAAAAGTTTCACGTTAGGTATTTTCAACCTATTGGATCCCTGCCCCACCCCCACCCTGCAACCTGTTGGATCTTGATGGTGGACCCCAGCAGACACCTCCTGACTCAAATGATCAGGTCAACCTCAGCTGCAACAAGCCATGGGGACACCATGCATTGCTGGTACCCTGGAATGTCCTGGGATGAGAACATTCACTTTTGTGGGTTTCTTCCTCAAACCCATAACACTCTTTTAAGCCTGAGAGAACATCACACAAACCCAACCTGAGGGACATTCTGAAAAACATCTGAGCAGTACTCTTCAAAAATGTTGAGGTTATACAAACCAAGGAACAGAGAAATGATCTCAGAATAGAGGAGACCAAGGAGCCAGGACAACTCATTACACCCTAAAATAGAAGACATGCTGGTAGGAAACTGAAGAATTTGCATAAAATTGCTCTGCCTCAGAGAACCTGGCTTGAGGAGGTCACTCTTCCTGGGGCTGGCCCAGAGAAACTCCATATCAATCTCTATTTGGTTTCTAGAGAATTTGCCAAGCTGATGTTTAAATGTGCCTGGATATTTGGAGGACTCAGATTCACACGGCCTGCGTGAGACTGCAGGACAGCAGGGTCTAGGGTAGAATCCTGGCAACAGGGACAACAGGAGGGTGTCCTTGGCACAAGGGAGGACCAGGGCAGGTAGGGAAGGCAGCCAAGCATCATGTTCATGCCTAGAGATACTGATGTGCACTGGGCAGGGAGTAAACAAATAGCTTCTTCTCAAGGACAGTCATCCCTCTGTACCCACTGGCTCTGACTGTGGACTCAACCAACTGATGACTGGAAATATTTGGGGGGAAAAATATTGCATCAGGACTGACCATATATAGCCTTCTTTCTGGTCATCCTTCCTCAAACAATACATTATAATTACTTATGCAGCATTTACATTGTATTAGGTATTACTAGCAATCTAAAGATGATCTGCGTATGTTCCATGGAAATACTATACCATTTTATAAAATGGACTTGAATGTCCACGGGTTCTGCTATTTTTAGTGGGTCCTGGAACCCTGTGGGTACCAAGAGATGACCACAACTAGCTAGGCAACTAGCTATAATCTCAGCACTCAGGAGGCTGAGGCAGGAGGATTGCTGTGAGTATGAGACCAGCCTGGGCTACACAGTGAGTATAAGCCTAACTTGAACTACATAGAAAGACCCTTTCTTAAAAAGCCAAACAAAATAAAACAAGAGATGACTGTAACTTTTTATTTTGTACTCACAGACAGTCATGAGCTGGCATGGAGATGTCCAGAAGACCTCCATGGTGACCTACTTTCCCAGAGCTGGCTCTCAGTCTCTCCTGGGTCCATATATTCACACCTGTGCCCCTCCTCACACAAGGACACTACCTCATCTCTGACATCCCTAACCCTGACACACAGCCTCTCTCAGTGTCTTCTTGTGACTTGCTGAGCCCCACATGGGGCGCACACTGCACTTGCTGCTGGACTTCATCAGCCCCCAGCAGTCCATCACACTCCTTTCTTTCTACCTCATGGCACCAGCATACCCTTGTTGCCTAGGGGACACTGCCTGGTGATGAGACCCAGGCCATGTTTCTGGAGGGACACCATGAGGATGATGCTGCACCCTCCTTGGCCATCAAAATAGGGGGTACATGATACAACATACCCACTTGCTCAAGACAGTTCCCACTGGGCTTGTCCACTGTAAAGCACGTTTATCCTTGTCTGGCAAGGATTCTGTGATCCTGTGGTACGAGATATTCTGATGTTATGAAAATATCCTAATCCTCAAATGATCCTAGCCTAGGCACTCCTGGATGCCACCCTGCATCGCCTTCTCCCTTTTCACACATCTGTCTTCACACACAGACCGAGAAGTATTTAAGACAGTTTATCCAAAAGTGACTGACAAACACAAGAAAAGGGTCCATCAGGGTTAGAAAAAAACTCAAATCAAAGCAAATTTAAAAGGGTCCACATACAGGGGTGAAGTAGGGGAGGGGCACACCTGCTTCAGGAAGTGCAGATGGGTGTCTGTTGAAAAGGCCAGTATGCACACACACTGTGGCCCGAACATCCCAGCTCTGGGTTCAGGGGCCTAACCTGCACGTAGATGTGCATGTGGACCCCAGGCACAAAGAGACTCAGAACAGCTTTGTTCATAACAGCCCCAAGTGGGCAACCCGATCACCAATAGGTGGGCAGACGCATCTAGTGAATACCACACAGGAAACAATTAGCTGTAGCTACATGTACCACAGAGATCTTGCAGAGATTAGGATGAGACAAAATCAGAAGTAAAAGGCATTCTTTTTTATAGTTTCAGTTTTCTCAAGGCAAAAAACAGATAAAACTAGCTTATGCTTTTCTGAGACAAATATTAAGCCAGTAAAGAAAGAACAAGGCACAGAACTACCATCTACCTCTATGGCGGGTAGGTAGTACTTCTGAGAGTGGCAGATGGAGCTGGGAAACTTGGGGGGCTGGCACTGCTGCCCTTCTTGACCAGGTAATGGTTACTCAGGTGCTGCCTCTATCATAATGCAACTGTCAGTACACTCCTTCTTGCACTTTTCTATTAAGTGCCGGTACGTTATATTTTACAAGAAAAAGGTAACAGAAATATCCTACTAAAGAGGTTGTTATGGCACAGGTGTAGGTGGAGCTAAGTCTATCTTTCCCTAGACTTGAAAGTATATTGCCTCCTTCAAGGGCCACTTAGAGAGATATGACTTTCAAACACAGCTGAGCACTGGCTGAGGGGAGGTAGCCTTGCAGGGTACGGTCTCTAGTGCAATGTAAATGCACCTGGGCATTCCACACCTGCAGCCTCCACCTGCAGCCTCCAGACCCACAGCTAAGCCTGCTGGAAAGGGCCTCTGTAGCACCATCCTGGCTGGGACAGGAGGCGTCACAAAATGCTTGCCCCAGGCTGCCCTCTGAGTGTGCCTCCCACACCAGGACTGGCATTGTGCAACCCGGAGTACTGCTCAAGGCCAACCAGATGTTTGGGTCCTGGAGTAGCAGGAAGCTCCTAAGGCCTACCTCTCATCTGAAAACCTAGGGAACACTTACAAATGGCAACCCCAGTGCAATTGGTTTAGTGGGATATTTAGAAATGATGTCTATTCTGACGATGAAGAAAACACCAAAACCATACAGAGGAAACTGAGCTGAGAAGGAGGCAAGGTTTAGGGAAGGTTCCAAAAACACTCAGGGCTAGAGCCATTGTCCTCCTTGACAACTCTGGTCCCTCAGCCCTGACAATTACCTTCTGGGTGGTGGCAAGCATGAGTAGCACAAAAGTGCTTGGCAGACCATCAAGGGCCAGATAATCCTGTCCCCCATTGACTAGACTCCACAGCACCCAAGTGTCCCGGGTGCTGAGTGTGCAGCAGGAGGACAGGCCCATCACAATAATGCCCTGAACATGAAAGGTGCCAAGTCCCAGGAGGGAAGCATCAGGAATCTGTAGGAGAAAAGGCTGCTCAGGGAAGTAGCACTTTGATTTGGTTTCTGAGCTGGCAACAGCAGCCTCCAGGTGGGGCAGATAACGGCTTGCTCTGGCAAGGTGGCCCTGGAAGAAGACTTGTTACTGGCTCCCTGCACACCCTTCCCAACCATGCCACACTCTGTCCTTCCCTCTCCCCATGGAAAGCAAGGAAGCCTCTCACCCATTTGCCCCTTCTGGCTTCTTTCTGGCCCATCTGGTATCCCTAGGCCTGTCATCTGCAGAAGAGCACAGTGATGATGCCAGAACACAGTTCCAGAAACTACCATGTCCCTGCCTTAGGATCACTACAGGCTGCCCAACCTTGAGTCCCTCATGGCCCCTCATGACACTCTCAGAATAGGCTCTCTATGGCCTCAATCTATGTCATCTCATTGGGAGTGACATCCCCTGCCCCAACTGAAGCACAGGCTGTGGGAAGGGCTACCCTTGAACCTTCTAACAGACTCTTCTCAGCAGTGAGAGGGCGGGTGACCAGTAGCCAGCACCTAGACACAATGCCTCGGGAAAGGCCACGGGCACCAGAAACCCACCGTTACGATAAACAGAGGCAGGACTAGTGAGTACTTTGATGGGTACAGGCCATCCTCCTGTGGTCCCTTCCAGCTTGAGGGCAATCTAGACAAGATACACCAGTGATTCGTAAGGTATAGGAAACACACACACATGCACATACACACACAGAGACTCCTAGATGTGGGCCCAGAGCCTTAGAGGAAGGAGCCTAGATGGGCAGAAACACTGGAGACGCTGCAGGGGCCACAGGAGGGAGTCAGTCCTTTCGTTACATTCACTCAGAAGCTGAAGCAAACCACTGTGTGAGTCAAATGGGCAGTTAAAATCCGGAAAGGGACACATGGTCAGGGCTCCAGTTCTAAGTGTATGGCCTGCTGTATCCACTTGGTTCCCTCCAGGCACTTGGTCTCTGAGCCTATACTTCATTCCACTTCCTCAGCCCACAGTGCTGCCATGCCACTTCTGCTTACCTCAAAGCCAAACCAGGTGCCCTTCATGAAGTCTGACCCTTCCTGCTATGTCACACCTGGGTAGGTAGAAGCCACCTCAGATGTCACTAGCCCCAGCACTCCAGCCTCTTGAGGTGCCACCTCCCAGTCCTGCCTTGGAGCAAACAAAGATCCCAGCGAAGATGGTAAAGTCAGCAGATGTTGGCTCTGCCAGCCTCCCCAAGGACAAGGGGCTGGCCTAGTATCTTCCACATGTTGTATCCAAGCTGACTGGCTTCCCCTTTCTCTCTCTCTCTCTTTCTCTTTTCAATTGACCTTTGAAGTCTCTCATTTCACCCTGGTGGACAAGTGGAGCCACAACAGCCTGTGTTGGGGTGCTTCTGGTTCCCAAAGGAGGCCACGAAGTGGCTGCTTTAGGACCTCGCTTAGAGCTACTGTGACATACCTGAGGAGCTGGGGGCTCTGGGGCAGCATCTGCAGCCAAGTTACACTTTGGCCCCCATGGCCATCCAGGGTGGCAACTGCTCTCCGTGTCTGGAGGCTCCAGATATGAATAAGACCACTCTGAGACCTGTTGAGAGGAGCCCAGCAGAGGTTAGGAGCAGGCAACAGAGTTGGGTGCACACTCCGAGCTTGCTCTGGGGCCCACCCAGACACCACACACCTGGCAAATGTGGGCATTCTGACCACTGGAGGTTTTAGGTTAATAGTCAACAGCTCTAACTATGAATCAAGGATAAAAATAGATGCTTCCAGAGAAGGTGGGTGGGGAGGCTCTCAGAGGCCTGGGTGGAGAACTCAGGCAGCAGGAGATGCTCCAGAGGAGGACAGCCCTGCCACTTGAATGTCGGGTACATAGTCTCCAACAAAGGGGCATGTGTCCCTGCTTTTCTAAGGGGGTCCATCCTGAAAGGACAGCAAGCACAAGGGACAGGTGGCTTGAAGCCCTATGCTAGTATCCCAAATGAGTTCTGGGTTCTATGGTAGCCCACAACCCCCTGACTTCATCCCCAAGCTCAGGCTGAAGTAACTGCTACTCACCCTGAGAAGAGGAGTGGGCACCCCTGGGTTTGGGCTCCCCCGAAGAAATGCAGTGCATTCACTGCTGACTGTGTGCCTCGCAGAACAAACTGTGGGTCTGGTGGTGGTGGGGAGAGGGAAACAGCCATGCTAGGCAGAGTGCAGTCACCTGGGGACCAAAGAAGGACACATGAGTGACACAGCCCTCTGTCTTCCTCCAAGGAGGCAGCCTGGGCAGAGGCAACTGGGATCCTGACCCAATCACTGCCCCTGGCCTTCTGTTTCTCCTGGAGGAAGGAAGACTTCCTGCTCTGCAAAAGTGCTGAATGGTCCTGTGACTAATAACTAGTTCCCTGCACGGGCAATGGGGGCCCATCCAGGTGGGTGGCACTCACCCTTTCCCTAAGTACTGGCCTCTTCTGGTTGCTGCTCCTGACAGGAATCTGTAAATCCTCTTCACAGACCCCATTCTGCCTATGGGCTTTTGCACTTTATTGCTATTACCAAGATCCCAACCTCTACCTTCTCTGGGCAGGCACACTGGCATCCGCACCTAGCCCTAGTCACTTCAGTCCTGGGTGCCCTGCACAGAGCTCCATGCTGCCTTCAGGGATTCTTGTCCAGTGCTGGTGACAAAGATCCTTTGCTTGAGAATAGGAGTGTAGTTCAGTGCTCACATGGCATGCACAAGGCTCTGGGTTCCATCTCTAGCACCCACACCCCTCAAAAGATCCTCTGTTTCACCAAACTTGATTCAAGGTCTGAACCTTCTCCTAGGCCCATGTATGCACTTCTTTGTAAAATCTAGTTTTAGTAAAAACTCTACCTACCCTCAATAGCTGGGTGAATGGGTGATGTCTTTGATCATCTGGCCCTGTCTTTAGTCAGAATCCTGTTAGGTCAGTTGAGACAGAATCCTCCTCGCTCTTGATGTCTCCTGTACCTTGACACCGACACCTTGGCTTGACTAAATTTCCACCTGTCCATGTCATATTCAGAACTGGGTCCAATCTGCCTCCTCCATTTCAAAGTCTCACTGTTACAGTCTCAGTACCACCACAATGACCTGAGTAATGTTTTCCTTATGGTGCTTTAACAAGTGTCTGTGAATCATTTTTTCCTTATACCACCGGTACCCTCTGCCTCCCCAATCCTGTTGTCCATACCACTGTATCTCTGTTCCAGTTCCTGCGTACTGGCGGTGCTGGTCCCACTTCCAGGCTGGTCTGAGGCCTACGCCACCCAGGCCTTGCTCCACTGCCTCCCTCAAAAGCCCTCCCCTATACTTGCTCTCCTGGAAAATCCAATCTCTTTCTCTCTTCCTTGAGTCCCTCTTCTCCCCTCCTTGCAGTGTGGTGAAAAAGTGCCAGGGCATGCTGCCACTTGGGTTCCATGGTTAGCTGGGGGACAGGAAGGCAGGGGTCGTGCTGAGCTGCTCCCTCCAGACCTGGCCCTGCATGGGCACTAGCATCTATCAGCTCAGCAAATGGCAGAAATGCTGGATGCTAGGATGTGGGACCCCAGGGGAATTAAAAGAGAGGGCCCCGCACTCCTCACTTTTACTGTAAATACCCCTGCTGGGTCTTAGGCCTGTACCAACCGTCACAATTTCTAATTATTACAACTACCCTGTGAAGAGGCAGCACCCGCTGACACTGAAGAAAGCGAGGCATGAAATGGTAGAGTGAACTATCCTAGGTCCTGGACTCAGGTCTGAAGTACTCTAGAGCCTGTGTGTCCTACCAAGGTGCAGAACAGCCAGTACAGTGGAGAGTGGGTGGTGCTATATTAGTCTCCTGGCTGATCCTCATAGGACTTCTGTCACAAAGGGACTCGCTAGGGTTCCTTCAAATAGGGAAGCTTCCAGTGTCCCTCTGAACCCACCTTACCCACTCAATTCTACAGAGGCCCCAATGCTATCTCAGTCTCAAAGGTGACTGTCTGACAAACAGGGTGTCCCCAGAGCCATAAGTGACCTGTCCCAATGGCTAAAGACACATTTGTCTGCCAGTTGGCCATGTACTAGGTTGAAGTTACAGAGGAAAAGGCAAGGGACAGACAGCTGGGGGCTGCTGCATGCTGTCCTGGGGTCTCCACCACTGGGCTATGGGACAGTTCCCAATCCACTCACTTGCAGCATACACACAGAAGGGTGGGCAGAGGCCTGTCCAACTGGGTGGCAGCCGTAGCCACCAGAAGGACCACGGTAAGTAAACGAACAGGACCAAAGAAGATAGGAAGCATTCCTCTAGAAGAGAATATTGGCCCGGAGGCTGCTATGGGATGCGGAGAAGGAGCCACAGGTCAAGGCCACAAGTAGCACATGACTAGGTGTGGAGGCAGGAGAGGTCAAGGCTTCTCTAGTGTGCAGTCTATCCCAGGGCAACCTCTTTGGCCATGCCCTCCAACTCTAAGCCCTGCTGCCTCCCCATAAGGCCACCTTACCCACCGTCTTCTCTTTCTTTTCATAAGAAGTGGAGTGGGCTCCAAATAACACAGATCTGCCAAAGTCAGGCTCCTCGGAGACCATGAGGGCCTGGGCAGGGAGGACTGTGCCAACGAAGTCTGCACCTATGCCACAAGATGAGACTAGGGCTGGGTCCTTGATCCTACTAATCTGGCACAGGTGCTAACAGGGACAGGCCTGAGAAGTGGCCTTGGCTCTGACTTCAGGGCAAGAGCCCACCTTTCCTGCTGAGAGACTCAGGCAGCCAGATAATCAGTGGACCCTGCCCCTCTCAAGGACTTTCAAAGAGAATGAGGAAGTCACTATGAATGCACTTTACAAAGTGCCAGATCCTTTTTTTTTTTTTTTCTTTTTATGGGGTCAGGAAGTATGGAGTTAGCTAAGCAAGTCCTCTGACCTTTGGCTAAAGCTGATACACTCTCCCCAAATATAAGGGCGGCTCCCTACAAAAGGAGAAAGACTCAATCCCACACTGTTCCTGAGGTGCATGCCTCTGCTGCGGTCCACTGAAAGAACTGCCTCAGGCAGGCTGACCTAGAAGGCAATTGCAAAGGGGTAGTTCTCAGGCCTTCAAGAACCACTATCTGCCTACACAGGCTATGCCTGCCAAATACAGGCTACCGGCCCCAGCTCCACAAGGAGTCAAGAAGGCAACCCAGCCAAAGTACCTTAGCCTAACCCAGCAGGAAAGCTAAGGTCCAGGACAGAGGTCCCTCTCAACACATGAGCAGCAGAATCCAATAAATCATCTCTGTTCAAGCTCCCATGTGCGATACAGACACATGAACACGTGCATGAATACAGGCACATTTTCACATTCACACATGTGTGCATGTATATGCTCACGTTCATGTGCACATATATGTATGCACCCACTTGTATGCATACTCTCACAGATGCATAATTACACACATATGCATATAGATATGCAGGCACACACTCATAAATACATATACATGTGCTCGTATTGACACACGCCTGCAGAAATAGTCACACATGCACAAATTTTACTCATGCATGCCATACACACAGGCAGGCACACACATACATGCGTGCATAAAAACATACTCAGAGGCAGCATGGTAGCTTCGGGCAGTGCCCATGAAGCCCAGCCCACACTTGCCACCTCCCTGCGGCCTAGCGAGAGTTTCCAGAACCTCACACCAGAAGGCTCATTGTGAGGTGATGAAATCAAGTTCTCCTCTATTGTTTCCCCAGAACTGTGGGGGAACAAACCCGTCACGTTGTTACGACAGCTGAAGTACTCACGCCAGAATGATGCATCGGCAATTAAGGGCTCCATCATTTCAAGCAATTAAAATAAACGCTTTATTTGAAAACTAATTAATTCTACCTACATATTTTTCCCATGACAATATCCTATAATTATTTGATTTATGACATCTAATTATTCTTTATTAATCTAATTGAAAATAATCACGTTAACCTATCTCCCCTGGCAACGGCTGCCTGGGGTGGAGGCTGTAGCCCCTGTGCAGCACTAGCTGTATCACTGTGCAGCACCCTGCTAGACTCCTGTTTTTTCCTCCCCGAGGGCAAAGGAACAGGAAACTTAATCTAGAGCACAACTTCACTTTTGTTTTCTCTTTCAAGGTGTCAAAACTAGACAGATTCTTTCAAAAATTAAAAGGAAGAATTCTGACACAATTTGTATTAACTCTGGCAGCCTTTCCTATGAGGGTCCACAAATGCCCTTGAAATGGAGGCCCTTGGTCTCAGCAACACAAATGGACATGCTACAACAGAAGCAGCCCATCAGGCCTCAGGGTGATTCCCATATAGAGAGACCCTGAGCTCTCCACGCATTTGGGCAGTGCATAGTTAGGGCCAGGTTACATCCCACCTTTATTCTTTGGCAGGTATAACAGCCATGGTGATGGAACAATGTCCCTCAAAAGGGAGGCAGAGCAGATAAGAATATGCCTAGCATGCTGACACAGAGAACACCATAGCCCATAGAGGCTGTGTCAGCTCAGGCAGAATCCACATGCAATGCAAGGCGGGTGAGACAGGGTCAGGGGAATGGCTAGAACCCAAAGACAACAGGTTTCTTCCCAAGATAATTTCTGGGGTTTGTGTACCCCATAACCTGACCTACAGGCTGCAGGTCGGCCTCAGGCACTTAACCTGCACTTGGAGTTGTATGGCCCTATGCTCACCTCTGAGCCCTCTCATTTCATCACAACAGGACAACTGCTCACTAGGGGAAGTTTGGAAATTAGCAAAAAGAACTGAGAGGCAAGACAAAACAGGGAAGCCATCACCCAGAGACACCCTGAGCACTGCCCCTGCCTGTCCCAGCCCACCAGGTTCCACCTTCATGAATAACAGCACCAGGAAAAGTCATATAGGCTAGCAGGAGACCCTCCAATGGGACCCTCCAGTCCCCCCACCACATGTGTGTGAGACAAGCCCTCAAAGTCCCTGAGCATTCCATATTCCACTTGGGTAACGTCACTTGCACAAAATGGATACCCTGATCCCTCCTCCACCCGGAAAACAAATAAAAATTTCGTAAGAAATAAAATCCTCAGTGCATCACTAAATTGGAGAAAAAAAGAAAGTAAAACCTTCAGAGACAAATACTATATCAAAAATTCAACCAAACAGCTGGGTGTGGTGGTGCACGCCTTTAATCCCAGCACTTGGGAGGCTGAGGTGGGAGGAGCTTCGTGAATTCGAGGCTGGCTTGGGCTACATGAGTGCAAGGTCGGCCTGAACTACATAGTGCGACCCTGTCTCAAAAAACCAGGGCTGGGAGTCTGGCTCACTGGCTTAAGCACCTGCCTGGTAAGCGTGAGGTTCTGAGTTTGATCCCTGGTGCTACAAAAAAATAAATAAATAAATAAAAAACAACTCGACCAAACACTGGGCATGGCGGCACACTCCTGTAATCCCAGCACTCAAGAAGTTGAAACTGGAGGACCACTGCAGGTTTGAGGCCGGCCTGAACTACATAGCGAGACTCTGTCTCAAAAAACAAAACAAACAAACAAACAATTCAACTAAGTGAGGCTTGCAAAGTCTACAGCTAGCACCTTCTATGAGGGCATCTGTTCACTGGTAGCCTGAAATTTTGGGTTTGAGAGCCTCTGTAGTGACAAAGATAAAACTTACGGCTTTTCCAAGGTATCTAGTCTCATGGGATTAGACACCAATAATTATGGAAGTCAATAATGCGTCATTCTTAAATTGAATCAGAACTACACCTGCTTCCAGAGATGCAAGCCTCCAGATTTCAGCCCCAGTTCACACCACCTTGGAGGCTCCAGTTCACACCACCTTGGAGGCTCCAGTTCACACCACCTTGGAGGCTCCCCAAACTTCAGTTTGTCTCCTCAGAAGGAACCCATCTTCCACCCAGGAGTTCATGGAATCATAGATAAAGTCATATGGTCATGAAGTACAAAAATAAACAAGTAAACAGAGTACCATGAGTGAAGCCATCAGAAACAACAGGAAGCAGAACTAGGTCTGAAAAGCAAAGAATTCAGATACATAAAATATGGATATTTCATGTTTTTAAGGAAATAAAAACAGGAAACTCAAACTATAAATAGATAACAAGAATGTAAAAATCACAGACTTAAAAGCAATTCAATCTGGTGAGGGGTTGCTGGGAAGGATTTGCATTGTGCCAAAGTATTGTTCTTCAGGTTATTTACTAATCACAAAAGGAAAATGTACCTTTATGATGGAGACATCTGGCTGTCACCACCTTCACCAACTGATAGAAGCTGGCACCACCAATGGTAAACAGGCATCACTTATCTCCTGATGTGATGCAATAAGAAGTCATGGCGCCATCCTTGTATATCCGTGCCAACAGGAAAACCTGAATCTGGCCTTGAGGAAACAATCAGACACCTCTAGATACAGGACACCAGACAAGACAAGTGGCTTAGACTCATGAAAAGGTCAAGGTCAAGAGAAACAACAAAAGCCAGAAAGCAAAAGGTAGGTGACTCATGTATTAAGAGAAATTTAAAAAGGCATCACAAGGCTAGGGATGTGGCTCAGTGGGAGAGTTCTTGCCTTGCGTGCACAAGGCCCTGGGTTCTTTCCCCAGCACCACAAACACATATACACACACACAGACATTACAGCCTGGATAATTTAATTAGATCTTGGATCAAAAATAAAGCTGGGTGTGGTATCACACACTTATAATCCCAGAACTCTCTGGGAGAATGAGGCAGGAGAATTGCAAGCCCAGCCTGAGCAATTTAGAGACCTTGTCTCAAAATAAAAAATAAAAATGGGCTGAAGAAGTAGCTATGTGTAAAGGCCCTAGGTTCAACTCCTCTAGTACCAAGGGTGGAGGTTAGCTGTAAGGACACTTTTGGGACGTTTGGGAAAATCTGAATGTGGCCTGCAGATCATATGGAATTATTACTTTTCTTGTTAAGGATGATGCTATTTTTTTTGGTACCGGGTATTGAACTCACAACCTTGCACTTGCAAGGCAAGTGCTTGTGCCACTGAGCTAAATCCCCAGCCCGATAATGCTATTTTATGAAAAAGAATGTCCTTATCCCTGGTAGATGCCTGCTACAGGGTTTAGGGGAGAAATGTCATTATGTCAGCAACTATTTTTCAAATGATTCAGAAAAATGTCTCTCTTAATCTATGGAGGATCTGTTCCAGGACCTCTGTGGATATTGAAATCCAAGGATGTCCGAGTTCCTTATATAAAATGGTGCAGTATTTACACAGAACCTATGAATATTCTCCTGCATACTTTAAATCATTTCTAGATTACTTGTAATGCCTAAGACAGTTCCAGGACCTCTGTGGATATCGAAATCCAAGAATGTCCGAGTTCCTTATATAAAATGGTGCAGTATTTACACAGAACCTATGAATATTCTCCTGCATACTTTAAATCATTTCTAGATTACTTGTAATGCCTAAGACAATGTAAATGACTGTTATACTTTATAGGCAATAATGACAAGAAAAAGACTTGTACATATTCAGAACAGGCACAACTGATTGAGTTGATGGATATGGAAGCTATGGATGTGGAAGGATGACTATCCATAGACAGAGAAGTAAAGCAAATGTTGTAAAATGTTAACAACGTTGAACACAGATGAAGGCATACAGGTATTTATGACAGTACATTTACAACTCTTCTGTAAGTTAAAAAATATGACAGCATGCTAGGGGAAGGGGAAATAGACAAGTTCACACTAGATTCATATCCAGAATGTATGTGCACATCAGTGCAATAAAAAAGCAAACACCAAAACTAGGAGTGGGGAGCAAATGTCAAAAAAGAAAAATGAGCAAAACCTTGAACAGCTATCTCACAATCAACATAAATGTCCAATAAACATATGAAGGAATGTTTAAACTAATTAATGATCTTGGAAATGCTGCTCAAAACCATAGTATGATACAAATATACTCCTGGCAGATTAGCAAAATATTAATCTGTCAAATGCTGACAAAGACATGGGACAACTGGAACCCCTCTACCATGCTGGAAGAAGTATAAACTGAAAGACCACTTTAGAAAACAACCGGGTTCTGAGACTTCTGGAAAAACGGCAGAGTGGTGAGCAGCAGATAAAGAGCCTCTCTGAGATTTGCTGTCCAGACACTGGAATATAGCAACTTGAGGAAGAGAAGGAGGAAGTAGGTCACCTGGACCCAGGAAGGATCTGAAGTGAGAATTAAAGGGGAAAGGGAAGAGAAAAACTTCAACATAGAAAACAATCTGGTCCAATCTTACTGACCTTATGACTTACCAACCCTACTCTTAGATAAATACCCTAGGGAAATTCTCAGATGTGCACAGAAAGACTTGTACAAGAATCCATGTAGCAGTATTGTGCATATTAGTAACTAGAAACAACCCAAATGTTTATCAACTGTATGACGGAATGTTTGGTAAACGCATACAGTAAAATATTCCACAGAAGTGGAAAGAATAAACTGCAGTCTTATATAGATTAAGTTCAAAATTATAATCCAAATCAAGGAACATTAAGGAATAAAAAATGAGACAGGGAGAAAAACAGTACATACATTTGTTGAAAGACTCATACTCAGAGTCTACTTATTGACTCAGAATATGTAAGTCAATAAGAAAAAGCATTTTTAAAAAGGAAACCCGACTTCTGGGAAGATGGTGGAGTGGTAAGCAGCAGAGAAAACAGCCTGAGAGTCACTGTCCAGACACTGGAGTATAGCACCATGAGGAAGACAAGAAGGAAGGAAGTAGGTCCCCTGGACCCAGGAAGAATCTGAAGTGCAAATTAAAGCCCACTGAGAGTAAAAAGAAAAACTTCATGGAAGAAGAAGGCGATAGCCAGCAGTGCCTTCACCCTGAAACAGGACTCACTGCGCAAGAGGAGCTGTTTGAACCTGGGGACTCATGGTCACAGTGACGGTGTTGGCTGGCAACCCCAAAGCCTCTGCAGAGAGACGTGGCAGTGGAGGGCAGTGGCAGACATGTAGGACTTCACTGGCTGGTGGTGAGTGCAGAGGCTTAGTCTTCCCATAGGCAGATAGCGATTAACTGGGAGCCATTTTGGAGATAGGCCAGATAAGCCCAGAACCCAGAACTGCCACCAATTTTGTCTAGCAGCTCCCAACTGGGTGCAGACCCGTGGAAATTGCTTGGACTGCAACAAGTCCAGTGAGTCTGGTCTCAGGGCAGCCCTGTTGAGATTATCCACTACTCCGCCATAAAGCAACTACTGGCTTGCTGGGATAGAGCAGCTTGATTTGGGACTCTGTCTCTAAAGGTTGCCTACTAGTGAACCCAGAGAGAATCCTAGAAGTAGATTGTTTTTCTTTCTGTTTTTTTTTCTCTTTCTCCTTCATTATTTTTATAGAAGTGTGAAAGTGGTTCCTAACTTCTTTGTGGGTGTGGTTCTGTTCTGTCCTTCCTCTTATCTCTCCCATCTCTCTTTCCCTGCACCATTTTCCCCAAGTTGGCGTCTTCTGTCCTCCAACCTTACTTCTAATCCCTTTCTCTTCTTCCATTTCTTTATTTCCTCCTTAATTCATTGTAAGTTTTAACCCTCGAAGGCAAAATTGACACATTGCAAACTTATATATTGCATATAATTATCTGATTTGTTTTACATTTTGTTATATAATCACAAATCTAGTTCATATGGTTAAATTAAGGGTTAGCTCACTTTGCTGTTTTATAGGCTGTGTTTCATGCTATTTGTACCACTATATCCAAAATTGACATAATTGTTCTACACAACTGTTGGTCCTGGTATTCCATGATTGAGATTAATACAGTGGCACAGTGCCAAAGAACCAGGGACTAGGCCAAACAACAACTTCTCTAACAAACTGAAGAGGTAAGATCTTCCAACAGACTCAAAACCCAAAAATCAGCTACACCTGGACAACACCTTAGAAAAGTAATTATCACCTAAGGGTCCTAAATACTACCAATAAAGCAATCCACCATAGGCAACCTACAAGCATCACCCGAAGAATTAAACTAAAAAAAGAGAGAAAATAAAATGAGAAGACACTTAAGCAAAATTCAGCCCCAGACATCCAGTTTGCCAAAGGCAAATTTAGGGGACAATAAGGTGGGACAATCTGAAAGCCCCTCACCAGGTCTCTCTGAAGTGGTAACAACAAAGCAATTGAATGAGGCTCTGGAAAACATGAAATCAGAAATAATCTCACAGATAACTACAGATTACCAAAATACACAGCATGCTTAGTGACATTTGAGCACACACACACAAAAATAGACAAGCTTAAGAAAATTATGGAAGATCAGCGAAGGAAAGAAATGGAATTCATAAAGCAGGTTCAAGAAGATATCCAGGAGAATAAAAACTCCACTGAGGGTATTCAAAGCAGATTAGGCCAATGTAAGGACAGGATCTCAGATATTGAAGACAGGCCTGCAGTTAGCAACAAGGAAAAGAAAGATTTCTCAAAAATAGCAAGGGACCATGAAAAATCAACCAGCAGCTGCTAGATAAGACAAAGAAGAATAACTTAAGATTAATTAGAGTCAATGAACAAGCAGGAGACAGTACAAATGACATTAAAAAATATTCACAGACATCATGACAGAAAACTTTCCTGGTAGAGAAAAACACTTTAACACACAGATAAACGAGGCATATACAACTCCAATTAGCAATGATCAAAAAAAAAAAAAAAATCTACAGCCAGGCATATCTTAGTCAAGATTCCAGAAATCCAACAGAAAAATAGAATCCTAAAAGTTGTTAGAGAAAAGAAATAATTCACCTATAAAGGAAAGCCCATCAGAGTTACAGCTGACTTCTCAGCACAAACCCTCAAGTCAAGGAGAACTTGGAGTGAAGTACTAAAGGAAAACAACTTTCAACCCAGATTGATGTACCCTGCAAAACTACCTTTCAAATTTGATTGAGAAATAAGATACTTCCATGCAAAGAACATCTGAGGAAATTTATGACCACCAAACCACCACTCCAAAATGTGCTGAAGAACATTCTAGAAAAAGATGATAAGGACCACAGCTCCATGAATCCCAACAGAAGGAATCCACCAGTCAAGGCAAATAATCAGAAGAAGGGGGAAAAAATGGAGAGCCAACAACAGGAAAATAACATAACAAGGATAAGTCAATACATTTCAGTTATAACCATCAGTGTTAATGGTCTTAATTCACCAGTCAAAAGTCACAGACTGGCAGAACGGATCAAGAAGCAAGATCCAACAATATGCTGCACGCAAGAAACACATTTTTTTTTTTTTTTTTTTGTGCCACCAGAGATTGAACTCACAACCTCGTGCCTGCCAGACAGGCACCTAAGCCACTGAGCCAAACTCCCGGCAACAAACACATTTAATTCAAAAAGAAATTCACCGACTGGAAGTCAAAGGATGAACAGGAACCCAGAAAAAAGCAGGAGTAGCTATTCTATTTGCAGACAAAGTGGATTTCAAGCCAAGACTGATAAGAGAGATAAACAAGGTCACTACATCCTGGTAAAAGGAACAATTCAAGAGGAAGAGATAACAATCATAAATAAATATGCAACAAATACCAGTGCACCCAACTATATAAAACAACTACTAATGGACATGAAAAATCAAATAAGCCCTAATACAATTGTATTGAGAGGCCTCAATAACCTACTGTCACAAAAAGACAGATTGACTAGACAAAAAAAATCAATAATGAAATATTAGATCAATTCGAACTTTTGAACAAATGGACTTAGTAGATGTCTATAGTGTTCCACCCCACACCAGAATACACACTCTTCTCCGCTGCACATCAGACATTCTCCAAAATAAACCATATATTGACTCATAGAACATGCTTAAGTAAATGCAAAAGAACTGAAATTATTCCCTGCATACTATAAGACCACAGTTCAATGAAATTGGAAATCCATGCCAAAGGAAACCACAGGAACTTCATAAACACATGGAAATTAAATAGCACCATACTGAACAACCAATGGGTCACAGATGAAATTAAAGAAGAAATCAGACAGTTTTTCAGTTGAATAATAATGACAATACAACATACCAGAACTTGTGGGACACAGTGAAAGCAGTCTTAAGAGGGAAATTTATAGCAATAAATACCCATATCAGGAAAACAGAGCAAGAGCATATAAACAACTTAATGTTGAACCTCAAACTTCTAGAAAAAGAAGAGCAGGCTAAGCCAACAGCTCATATGAGGGAGAAAATTATAAAGATCAGAGCAGTAATTAATGCATGGAGACTAAAAAAATGCAAAGAATCAAATGAATCGAAGAGTTGGTTCTTTGAAAGATTAAATAAAATTCACAAACCCTTAGCCAACCTTATCAAAAACAGGAAAGACTCAAATTCATGTAATTAGGAATAAAAAGGGTGAAATCACAACTGACCTTGCAGAAATCCAGAAAATCATCTACACCGACATTGAAAATTTGTATTTTTTTAATTTTAAAAAGCAAAACAGAAAAAGGATAGAAATTATACAGAATTTCAAAAAATAGGAAATTAAGACTAATTAATACATTGTTATCTTAGAAATAACTGTTCAGGTTACAAGATTTAGGCACAAAAAATGATCAAATAATCAAACAATGAAAGTACAAACAGTTCTTTTGGATGAACAGAGATTAGTAGCATAGCTATCTATCTTGTATATATACATACATATATATATGTATACCTATATACATATAATCTGTTCCCTCCTTCCTTATCTCCTTTTCCCATCCCAGTTTTCTTTCCTTTTGAGCACTTTCTTTCCCTTTCATTATCACAATATCTATTGTACATTTTGGATTCCATTACTCTTCCAGGTTTTTTTTTTTACACTAAGGAAATATTACGACATTTACAAACGTGAGTTTGATTTATTTCACTTACGAGTATGGTCTCAAGTTGCCTTCATTTACCTTTAAAAGCCTCAAGATTATCCTTCTTTATAGCTGAGCAATATTCCATTGTATAAAAATACTATATCTTTTTTATGCATTCCATGGTTGATGGGCATTCAACATAGTCCTGGAAACTTTAGCTGGAGCAATTAGACAAGAGAAAGAAATGAAAGAAATAATGATAGGAAAGGAAGAAGTTAAACTCTCATTATTTGCAGATGACATGATACTCTACTTAGAAGACTCCAAAAACTCCACCAAAAGACTACCAGATTTAATAAGCAAATTTAGTAACATAGCTGGTTACAAAGTCAACACTCAAAAATCAATAGCCTTCCTGTACATAAGTAACAAACTCAATGAGAGAGAAATCAGGGAAACAATACCTCTTACAGTAGCACCCAAAAAAATTAAATACCTAAGAATCAATCTAACAAAGAATATATAAGACCTCTACATTGAAAACTAAAGTACTCTGAAAAAGGAGATTGAAAAGGATATTAGAAAATGGAGAGATATCCCATGCTCTTGGGGAGGAAGCACCAATATAGTGAAAATGGCCATACTTGCAAAACTGTTATACAGATTCAATGCAATCCCAATCAAAATTTCAATAGCATATCTCACAGAATTAGAGAAAGCAATTCTAAAATTCATCTGGAACCAGAAGAGACCTAGAATAGCAAAGGCAATCCTGAGCTACAAAAACAAGACAGGGGGTATCACAATCCCTGCCTTGAAATCATACTGTAAAGCTACTGTGATAACAACAGTGTGGTACTGGCAAAAAAACAGACCCGAAGATCAGTGGAACAGATTAGAAGATGCAGAAACAACTCCAGACACACTAATCCACCTTATCTTCGACAAAGGTGCCAAACACATTCACTGGAAGAAAGATAGCTTCTTTAGTAAATGGTGCTGGAAAAACTGGCTCTACACATGCTGAAGATTAAAACTGGAACCATATCTTTCACCATGTACCAAGCTAAAATCAGAGTGGATCAAAGATCTTAATATTAAAATGGAAACATTAAATCTGCTGAAAGATAGAGTAGTTAAAACTCTTGAAGACACTGGTGTAGGCAAAGAATTTATGAATGAAACTGTGATTGCACAGGAACTATCACAAAGAATACATAACTGGGATCTCACCCTATTGGAAAGAGTTTGTGCAGCAAGAGAAACCACCAAGAGAATGAAGAGACAACCCACAACATAGAAGAAAATGTTTGCCAGCTGTACCTCAGACAAAGGATTGCTTACTATCAAGAACATATAAAGAACTAAAAAATAAAATAAAATCAGTCCTCCCAGATTTAAAGATCCAGTCCAAAAATGGGCATCTGAGATGAATACACACTTCTCAGATGAAGAAATACAAACGGCAAATAAATATGTGAAAAAATGTTCAACCTCACTGGTCATTTAAGAGATGCAAATTAAAACAACACTGAGATTATACCTCACCCCAGAAAGAATGGCTATTATCAAAAAATCAAGCAATAACAAATGCTGGAGGGGGTGTGGGGAAAAAGGAACCCTTCTCCACTGTTGGTGGAAATGTAGACTGGTGCAACCACTGTGGAAAGCAGTGTGGAGATTCCTCGAAAAACTAGGACTAGAGGTCCTGTTCGACCCAGCTATTCCTTTTCTGTGTATCTTCCCAAAAGAATTAAAAATATTATACCACAGTGATACATCTACACCATGTTTATAGCAGCACAATTTTTAATAGCCAGATCTTGGGAACAACGTAAATGCCCATCAACTGAGGAATGGATAAAAAAGAAGTGGTATTTTTATACATGGAATACTACTCAGCCATAAAGAAGGATAAACTGGAGACTTTTATAGGAAAATGGATACAATTTGAGATCATACTCATTAGTGAAATAAATAAGATGCACAATGTGTAAACATCATACTATCTCAGTGTGACAAGGTGAAAGAAACAATACAAGTATATGTGTATGTATATGTATATAAAAAATAGTTAAGATAATTATACTACTGATTTCTCTGAGTTCACCGAAGAGCAAGAGTTGTGCCGGTATTGTTCAGACAATTGAATGCAGATATCTTGTGCTCTGGGTGAATGATTTGGGGATGACAATGTGCAATCTATGTACCACTGTTGCCCCGATTGACGTTGTTTTAAAATTTTGCTTTAGTTTTTTTTCTTCTTTTTCTTTTTCTCCTTGAAATAAAACAAATTTGGGGGAAAAAAGAAAAGAAAAACAAAGCTGCTTTATTCTATGACTGTTATTTTGATGAATTTTGCTCAGTTCTGTTTTAGGACTAACATATAAGATGTCAGAAGACTACTAAAACATGATCTGGAAAAATTAGATTGTGATTTGGATTCCATTCTGTTCTACTGGATCCATAACTTGGTATTTCCATTTCCTCAACTGTAGAATGGGATTGATTAACTCTAACTCTACCTTACTTGCAGACCAAATGTAGGGGTTATTATGTGGGAAAATCCCTTTAAATGTAAGAAATGTTACATACATGTGCAGGAGTGCACAGAATACCTGAAATATTAACACTGAAGTGAAAAAAAAATATAAAGGAAGCCCAGTCTGGTGGTACATGACTATAATCCCAGCATTCTGGGAAGCTGAGGAGGGAGGATAACAAGTTCAAGGCCCACCTGGGCAACTTAATAAGATCTAGTCTAAAAATGAAAAGGGGCTGGGGCTGGGACTACAGTTAACTGCAAAGGCCCTGGGTTCAACTCCCATCCCTCTCCCCTAAAAAAAAAGAAAAAACAAGAAAAAGAATAGTGATTTTAAATGGCTAAAATTAGAAATGGATAAAGGTATAAAAAAGCCCAAAAGTGGGAAAGTTCATATTTAAATTCTAGTGTTAGACAAAGTTGACAAAGTTAGACATTTTGAAGTTCTTCTTTGCAATCTACAATGTAGACATAGCATACCAATGCAGTACACAACAGAGATATTATCCTTATTATAAAGCAGAAACTACATAAGATGCAAGGAGTCAGAGAAAGAAACCTACTAATGACTGGAGAATATGACTTATTACTCCTAGTACAATTAGACCAATTTGACAATGAGAATGACCTAAACAACACAAATAACAGTACAGGTATATGAATCCATGTGAAATTTATACTCTTGACACAAAGTCAACTTCTTTTTCTCAAAAGCACATGGAACATGTGTAAAATTTTCTTGTATAGGTCGAGCATGGTGGCACACACCTGTAATCCCACCACTTGGGAGGCTGAAGCAGAAGGATCACTGTGAGTTTGAGGCCAGCCTGAGTTACATAGTGCGACTCTATCTCAAAAAAAATTTTTTTTCTAGTATATTGGGTCACACAGAAATACCATTTTACAAAGAAGAAATATGTAAAACTAAGATTCTATGACAGTACAACAAAACTAGGAATTAACAAAGTAAAAATCAAAAAGATTCCCTTTGTTTTTTTAATGAAAAGACAATTATTATTATTATTATTATTATTATTATTATTATTATTATTATTATTTTTGGTACTGGGGGTCAAACTCATGACCTTGCACTTGCCAGGCAGGCACTTGTGCCGCTGAGCTAAACTCCCTGCCTGAAAAATTCCCTTTCTAAAAATTACAAACCAGAGAAAAGGGAAGAGGAAAAGATATAAACCTGTATATATGTATATGTAAGATAACTAAAAAGAACACTGCTGAATGTATTCATTACTGAGAAAGAACAATTAATACTCATATGATTAGATCAATCTTGCATGTCTATATCTGTTAATGTAAGAAACCATTTTAAAGATAACGATGTGCAATATTTTTTATTTAAGAGAAAATAGATACAGAAGCTAGAAATAGAAGTCAAAAAAGATAGACAAACAACAACAACAGATCTGATACGATAACATTGTAGGTTTACACACTGAGGTGGTTGAAGTTTGGCAGTAGTTACAATATTGCATATCATTACCTTCCTAGGGGTTGGGGATATTGACAGATATAGACATGTAACATTCATCAATTCAGGTATATTAACTTTTCTTTTTCAATAGCTATTGTATTTAGCAATACGGTTTTTTTTTAACTGTCTTATTTATGAATATTTATAAATTTATGTCTTTTTCCTTTTCTCTTCCTTCCTTCTTTTCCCCTTAGAATACCTCTTGTTATCATTGAAATAACTACCCATAACATCAGATCTAATATAACCAAGCAAAATAGTTCAGAGTGAAACCAATAAAGCATAAAAGTATGATCATACATAAAAGAAACA
>RJWM01028458.1:0-25635 GCA_004363535.1 Dasyprocta punctata
TGACTACCTGAATATAACAAAACGTGGCTTCCGTCAAATACTGTGCTATGCTGATGGTCACTAGGACAGTACAATTCTTCATCTGTCTATGGGTTGCTATACCCCACAGTTGATGGATTTTCATTATTGTAAAGGATTGAATTTTTCGTAAAAGATGAAAAGTATCTTCAGATTCTATCATCATTCTGCTCACTATCAAATCATAGGGCTACAGATCAAGAGATCAAAGCCAGCATGTCCCAGTTGCTACCATACTTTCATATAAGTCTAACACCCATAACAACTAATGACTGTCCCGTAAGTCATCCACCAAAAACTTTCTGGGCTTCAGGCAGTATTCCAAAACTCATTCACTAGATTTATACTAGTCTTCAGTGTAGTAATTCATCCATTTCCAAAATTTTGAACATTTTTTTTCAATTTATTGATTTTTTTTCCCGGTGACAAGATCTGTCACTCAGATACCCATCAGTCATGCTGGGTTAGAATTGTCAACAAACTCCTTCTGCTTTACACCAGTGTAAGCTTTCTGGTTCCCTACAATCTATAGCCCATCTTCCTATGCATAAATGAAATATCAGAAAAGCATGTGTTTCTTAGAAATTACAGGGGTAAGGTTGAAGTTTCTGAGTGACCCACAGTTTCATTTACAGGTAGTAAATGTTGAACTCTTACCTTAAATGTGATATCTTAAAATGATACATTATTATGACCAAAAGGATACAGGATTTTGTGAAAACTTCATCAGTTTTACATAGGTAAATGTATATCTCTGTGACTCAGATTACCTCCATAAATTTCATGCATCTCCATAAATATACTTCTATATGTATTTACTGATCTATTAGCTTTAGAAAGTGGAGGTCTGGGAATGTAGCTTAGTGGTGCAGAGCCTGTCTGGCAAACATGAGGCCCTGAGTTCAATTCCCAATACCAAAAAATAAATAAATAAATAAATAAATAAGAAAGAAAGAAAAGAAAAAGAAAAACAGGAAAAGAATATGGAAACTCGACTCCATAATACGACTGGGTATTGAGGTCTCTGAAATATATGTATTCTTTTTCCAATTTTTTGTATTTATATTATTTTAGATATTCCACTGTATTTTATATTTAAAACACATACAAACTATTATATCTTCAACATTTACCTTTTGATTCCTTTTACAATACTATTAACACTTATTTCTGCCACCCTGCCATCTGTATATTATAGTCATTTTTAATGATTAAATAAATATTTTATTTACTTAGTCAAGTAACAGATTTTCTTCACTGGGCATCTAGTCCAATAGAGGCTTCCTTTCATTAATTGTTTTAAAATATGCTCTTTTAATTGATAATTGGCAGACTCTTACTCTACACATTTCCAACTGTCTATTTGCTTTTGGCTGTTATTATATATCTTGATTACAGCCTAATTTTTTAAAGCCTAATAAATATAGGTTATATGCTCAAAAGTTTTTTTACCCTAATTTCAACACTTTTGGATTCCTTCATTCTCTTTCCACAGTCCAAACTAGTTGCACTTAAGGTTTTTTACAGAGATCTCATTGCAAGATTTCCTATTTTTATTTGAATAGTTCCATTGTTTCTTAGATCCCTTTACTTATACTTTCTTAGGTTATTCTATTGTTTTATTGAAGAACATCTACCAGTCATTTCCTTAGAAGGGATGCATGAAGCAGAAATAAAGAACAAAAACTGAATCAGTTGCTCAAAAGTTACTTTGTTATAGGGTTAAAAAAGACTTGACTTATTTCACTAGCTTAAGTTTTCCGGGCACCTTTGGATTGGTTGCTGTGAATCTTTCAGTTTTTGGAAAACTGACCCGTCTCTAAATTCAGTCAGATGATGAGTCAACTAGCATGACTGACTCTATTCTGGATTGTTGTGGTCTGACGGGAATCACTACAGGATCTCAGTCAAAAACAATGTTTTCCCATAATTTTTATTTAATGCTTCTCATATTTCACTGGGTAGATCTCTGTGTTCAACAAGATATTGTGTAAATAGTAAGGTATGATGTTTCTGCCTTGCTGTCTTTTGATTGTTCACTTTGAGCAAACTTAGCAACTGTGTTACACACTAACAGAAAGTGGCCTGGGGAGAGGACCCACATCCAAAACGAGACTCAATTTCCAGTCACATGAGTGGGCCATCTTGGAAGCCAATATAATAGTTGCAGGCAGTCTTTCAGATGATGACGATCCTGGCTGATATTTTCTCAAAACTATAACATTCAAGTTAGAATTAAACACCTAAGTTATTCTCAGATTCATTACCTACAAGTAATATATTTCAAATTGCTAATTTTCAAAATATCTTATTATAAAGCAACAGACTATTAATACACCTGATAAAATGTGTTTATGAAAATTTACAACACTTTTCATATACAATGGGAAAATACTAAATAAAATGCTTGCTCTAAATCAGCAGCAAAACAAAGAATCCTGACATCACCATTTGTTTTCAATGTCATATATTAAGAAATCTTCTCTGACCAAGTGAGAAGGATAAAAAGTTATAGATAATTACTATGGTATGAATAAGTGTGCTCCCAAAGGCCTGTGTTTTAAAAGTTTGATTTCTAACACATGGCACTACTGGAAATGTGATAGAACATTTAAAATCTTTTTTTTTTTTTTTTGTACTGGGAATTGAACTTACAACCTCATGCCTGCCAGGCAGGTGCTTACCCCACTGAGATAAATCCCAAGCCCAATGTGGTAGAACACTTAAGAGGTTAATGAGTCTAATTGGAAAATCTTGCCATCATATGATGCTGTGCCCTTGAAGGGGATATTGAAATCCTGGATACTCTGTTTCTCTTTGTTTCTGTTGCTATGAGGTGGGCAGCTTGCTCCAACCTCAAACTCCCACCATCATGTACAAGCTCACTGCCGGCCCAACGCAATGGGGCCCAGTGACCATGACTTGCAAACTCTGAACGTAAGTGAAAGTAAACGTTTCTGCTTTGTAAGTTAATTGTCTCAGGTATTTTGTTACAGTGCCTAAAATCTATCACAATTTTAAAATCAGAAAAATACTATTACTATTATAAGTGAAACATTGTCTTAATAGATAATGGGAAAGAATTTATAGAGATATTATCAAAATTAACAAGACAGCTTTGTAAGTTTTTCAGACAGTCAAAGTACTTATGTCTATTGAAATTCTTTACACCAATAGTAAATAGAAATGTAATAAAAGGTGTCATTTGAAATGTTCACTCCCCAAGAGACTAATAAAAAATGCAACTAAACATATAGGTCTTTTATTGGTTAACACTTTTTTAATGGCTGTAAGGAAAATTTAAGTAAATGAGAATACATGCTCGGTGTTTTCCGTTTTTAACCCCTACCCACTCTCAAGTCTCCACCAACGATGGAAAGATAAATTTATTGAATACATCAGTAGGTTCACTTAAACTC
Source organism: Dasyprocta punctata (assembly GCA_004363535.1). Lineage (NCBI taxonomy): Eukaryota > Metazoa > Chordata > Mammalia > Rodentia > Dasyproctidae > Dasyprocta > Dasyprocta punctata. The sequence goes on from RJWM01028458.1 coordinate 3,438, forward strand.
TGGATTCTGGTAGGCATCAGCCATGAGAAGAACTCACATGAGAACATAGAGGAAAAAAACCATAAAAGAATATTGTTACCTTAGTTACTTTTTTCATTTCTGAGATAAAATACTTAACACCCAAAGTTAAGGGAGGAAAGTTTTGGCTCACAGTTTGCACAAGTTTCAGTTCATAGTCAGCTGGGTTAAGTGAGGGAGACATGGCAGACAAGCATCACAGAAGAGAAACAGTTCACGGCAGGCAGAAGGTAGCAAAGCAAGCAAAAGGGCAAGAGTAGCCTCTTTCTCTCCATTATATTGCATTCAGGCTACTGAGACTAGGGTAGTGCCAAGCCAATCTGCACACTGATTTAGTAGTCACGCACCCTTAATCCTAGCATTGCAACATGAATCAATTACACACTTGATTCACCTACCTCTGATAAAGCCCCACCTATGGCCACATGAGGCTTTTGGGAGATAGCTAGACACAAGCCATAGAATCAGTCAACTCTCTCCCTGTTGGATAGCTATAAATTCTCTACATCCTACCAATGAAGGTGTTATAGTGTGGTCGGTCCTGCATCCCCCCAACACCTCATGTAATTGTGGCCTGGGAAGGGTTGAGTCTGGCATTCATGGTTGATTTATTGTCTGGCACTGGGACTGGTGGTGTGAGTGCTGCACCCACCCAGGTGTGGAGCCAATATACTGTGTAAGAGCAAGAGGAAGGCTCTCTCACTCTTGCTCTCTCTTGCTGGTTCACCTTGCTGTTTGGTGGCCACCATGAATGGCTGCCCCACCACACCATGCTGCCTTGGAGTCAACTAAGTATGGACCAGAAACCCCCAAGAAATTTAAGAAATAAATCTTTCCTTCCCTAATTTTGCATGTCAGGTATTTTGTCTGAGCAACAAGGGGAAAGTAACTAAGACAGAAGGCCACAATTTCTATCAATTGATTCTCTCTTACAACTAGAGATTCTGCCTCTAGATTCCAGAGACCACTCCTTCCACCTAACTTTCTTCTTCAAGCCTACAAGTAATTGCTTATTATTGTATGTTTCCTTCACTTCTAGTTACTCATTTAAAAATACTTTCATTAAACTCAAATCCATCACTCTGTTTGAGTAAACCACTTCTACTTAAGCTTTGAGTGCTAAAGTAATTTGTAACAGAATGACCCCAGGAAATGTGAGTCCCATGCTGCACTGGTCATATGTTCAAGTAGAGCACAAATTACTTTCTTGCCCTAGTAATTGATGGCATGTAATGGATTCACAATTACCCAAATTAACATTGGTGGCATGCTCTGCAATGCAAATGAAGAGCTAGATATTGGGAGCTCACTGAGGGTCCCTCTTTGCTATGATAACCAAAGTGATTACAATAATGTAGGTAAGCATAAAGAAAAGGAAAAATATAAGGCCTGAATGCCAAATCAGATTATAGGAGAAAATTAGAACACCTGTATGGCAGCTGGTATCTCAGGACAATTTTGGCTGAGATATAAGATCGAGGCTTAATTGTCACCATGGCAGGAATCCAGTACTAAAATAAAGTGACTGGTCTGGAATGGGTGAACATTTGAGATTAAGAAGAACGAAATAGAAATGTAACAACTCTGTGAGCTTTAAACCACTAAATACCCCTAGGATTCCTATCCAACAAAGGTACATCCACCCCTTTTCAAAGGGACCAGCCTTTTTCCTACATTAAAACTTTAGTATGTCACATTACAAGAAATGCTGATTCTCCTGAAGATCCATCACCACCACTACCTACTTCTTTTCTTCTTTTTTTTTATTTTAAAGAGAATAAAACCAAGCAAAATAGAACTGAATACAGCCAATAAAAGAAAATAATAAGAAGGAAGAATGTGATATAGGACTTCAGAACAAAATAATAGGAAATCAACAATGGCTACTACAATATGACTTGTTATCTTCAAAATAGTTGCCCAGACTATCAAACATAGGCATGTAAAATTAACCAAACAATACAAGAACTGAATTGCTTCTTTACTACAATTGTTATCTTTTCAGAAATCTTAGGTATGTGACTTTTAATTTCTACTATCTCTATGTCTCCTGAGCTTGTTCTGTGTGGGCTGGAGGTCTGAGATTGTATTTTGCTCCTTCATCTTGACATTTGCCTGTGTTCCTCCAAATCTGTCCATTGCTGCATCCTGGTACTTCTTACATTGGCTGTCAGTCTCTCGGTATAGTGGATTGGACTAGGCACCCGAGTTTCTCTGATCCAAGGTTCCTGGAGTGGTGGACAGGCAAGGGGTGGTGGTTCACCAATGCTGCCCTGAAGACAGAATTACCTCAGTGTGTGGCTTCTTCCTATTAAGTCCATTTGTTCACAGGTTTGGTTCAGATCTGATATTTCCTTGCTGATTTTCTGTCTAGTTAATCTGTCTCTCTGGGACAATGGGGTGTTAAGGTCTCACATTACAATTTTGTTATTGCTTATTCGATTTTCCATGTCTACCAATACTTGTCTTATATAGTTGGGTCTCCTGTATTAGGTTCACGTATATTTATGATTGTTATGGCATTTGTGCTGTCTCCAGCTTTCTCATTGACCCCAATCAATCTTGCGTTATTTTTCTTTGCTTCATCTTGTAGCAGTTGGATTGATTTCTCATGGTCTCTTGCTATTTTTAAGATATCTTTCTTTTCATGATTATTAACTACAATTCTGCCCTCAAGATCTGAAATTCTATCCTTTCCTTCATTCAGTCTGTTGCATATACTTTCAATGGAGGTTTTCATCTCCTGGATCGCTGTTTGTATCTGTTTCATGGATTCCACTTCTCTCTTATGTTGGGCATTTTTTGTTTCCATCTTTTTCTAAGTTCATTTATTCTTTTATTTGTGCCTTCTCTAATATCTTTGATTTTAAGCATCATTTCTTTTTGTATCTGAAAGATCGTTTTCTCTATAGCTTGTTCCACTTGTTTTTTCACTTCTGTTGGTATCATTTCAGAAAGTTTCAGTGTTTGGTTTCCAACTTTATTGATCTCATTGAATTCCAGGGCTGGGTGGGCTGGGGATCTGGGACCACCCCCAACCTCTGAATCTTACCATTCTCCACCTTCTCTTTTTTCTTTTAGTTTGTCTTCTATGTTGATGCCTACCAACCTCCCATGTTATATAACTCTACCACTAGCAATGAGGCCTCTCTCAAGGAGGAGAGGAGATGTTCTTTCCTCAGGGATGTCCTCCAGTTGTAGTTGGTTCTCTATAGATATACCAAGAGCCTACCTTCTTCCGGTGTTTACAGTTCTGTGATAATGTCCTTGTTACACCCCAGAGATGTGTTGGGTATGGATCCAATCTTGGTCTCTGGATGTGGGGGCTGGGACTGGTCTTCTGTTGGTGGACTGCTTCAGAGTCCAACTGCTGTCTCCTCACTGCTGCTTCAGATGCTTCCATGTCATTGATCACTTTGCCCTCCAAAGGTGTGTATGCACCAGGCTGTTGTCCTGGGTCTTGGTGTTCCCACTGGTCTTACACTTTTCCAGCCAGCCTCACCATCCAGGGGGACAATGGAGGAGGCCCAGAACATGAACTTACTGTCTTCCAGGCATCCCCTTCATCAGGGATGTAATGAAGGGGCACAGAGTGCAAACTCATCATCTTCCAGCTGGTCTGCCCTCCTGGATGCAATCCACTACCTATTTCTTCTAGGCTCATAAGAACAGACTGGTCACAACTTAAAGTACAAAACTTGGTCCACAAATTGAAAATATCACGAAGTTTGTTTTGTCTCAAGTCTGAAAAGCATTTATATAAATGGATTCAACGGATGTTACAACAAAAGTGAGAAAAATATGACGATTAAATGGTTTTATAAAAATTTAAAGTGTTTTTCATATACAAGTTATGAAATGGGCACGGTCAATGTAGATTAATTATTTACTCTGTTGCCTTGGGCATTTAGAAGTTGTATTAATAGACATCTAACATGACTAATTTCAACTTTGCCTCAATAATGGATGAGATAAGAGAAGAGGGCAAAAGCTCAAGGGGATAAGGGAATGTTTTAGTGGAATTACTTGAAATCTGCTTAGTCATTCACTAGACTTGCTGTCATTGAAGGCTCTGGCATCCTTCAGAAAAGCATTAAAAATGCATTGACTAGAGAGCATCAACTTCAGTATCTATGAGTTAGGGATCACTAGAGGGACAGAAGATAAATTATATAGTTGTAGATGAAGAGATAGGTGATACAGATACAGATATAGATAAAGATATAGACATAGATATAGATATAGACATAGATACAGACATAGATATACGATTTTCAAAGTAGGCTTACAATGGCCACCTGAAGATTCAGATGTGGAAGAATGCAAAGGGGCCATCTATGCTCTGGAGATCGAAATGATCTGGTCAAGTGTCAAAGGCCTGGAGCTCACTGAAGGGTCCCTTAAGGGTACCTATCAGGAAGCAAAGGGTATGCACTGAAAGCCTCGAGATGGATGTCTAGGAGTGATGGCAAAGACTGGGGCTCCTCTGAAGAGCGGAAGGAAGTCTTCCTTATTTGTTTTTTCCATTGAGACTACAAACTTATTTGTTAGTGCCACCAACACTCAGAGTGATTTTTTCCCTCTTCGGTAAGTCAGTCACCTAGACACACCCAGAACTGTGCTAAAACCAATCAACTAGATGTTTCTTATTCAAGTTGACACACCACAGTTAATCATCACATGTAATAAGTCTATTATGTGGTAGCTGGCTTCTCTAGGGCAGCGATGATCGTGGAATATTGTCTTGGTTACTTTTCTCTCATTGTTGAGAAAAAATACCTGATGTCCAAAATGAAGGAAGGAAAGGTTTATTTTTACAGTTTTTGGAGGTTGCAGTACATACTCAGTTGTCTTCAAGGTAGTGTGGCTTGGCTGAGGGGAAGTCATTTATGGCAGCCACAAATGGAAAGAGCAAACAGGGCAAAAGTGAGAGAAATACATGCCTTCTTCCCTCCCTTATTGTATGCTGGCTCTACCCCTGGGTGGCTACAGCATTCACACTGCCAATCCCAGTGCTAGACAATGAACCAATCACAAATGCTAGATTCAGCATCCTCCATTACTACATGAGGCTTGTGGGGGGGCCACCTAGACACACACTATGACAAATATACTATATTGGAATTAGGTTATTCCGTTTTAAATGAGATTAATAAGGTCCTACAAGTGGGTGAACAAGTAGTAGTATTTAATACTCAACAACTAAAATTAGGCCCAATTACCACAAAAATTCACAGGAACATAGTTGCAATCACAGTATTTTCACACATAGGAAACTGTGATGGTCTTTCACTGGTCACAGTTCAGCTGAAAATGAAATTAATGGAACATTTCTTAAAGTATTATGTTACATATAGAGTACTGAAAATTTTAGGCCTGGTGCCAGCCCTGGTTCACTATAATACAGAATTGTGATCTCCTAGGTAATACTGAAACCTAAGCTAAGTCATGGATTTAAATCCCTTGAAAGAAAAGGAAACCTAGTGTTATGACCTACAAAGCATACTCTAAATCATACATCAAGACTATATCAGAAGACCTGTAGGTTTCTATGATACGTTTACCCTAAATAAATGGGAACATGTAGACTTTCTGGACTTCGTTAGGCACTAGGACTAACTGGTGCTAATCCCTAAGTTCTGAAATATTAATATATTTCACAAATAAAAGAAAAGATTTATGGACATCCAGCGATAAACTTTGACCTTTAGACCATCTCATATTGAGTTTAGCAAAAGTTAATATACATCCTGTGGTGATGTTGTGATTGACATCCAAAGGGCTTGTTGTGTTAAAATCTTCACTGCTGATGGGCCTTTGGGAAATGATTGAATCATGAGGGCTTTACCTTCACTTTCAGTAGATTAATCCACTTATGAGATAAAATTTGATAATATTATTGGGAGGTCATGATACAGGAGGTGGGACCTAGTTGAGGGGACTGGATCATGAGAGTTTGACCTTGAGGACTATATTTAATTCTAGGCCTCTTCTCTGGCTCTTTTTCTCTCTGCTTCCTGGCTGCCATGAGGTGACCATCTTTCCTTTGACATGTCCTTCCATCATAATATTTTTGTCTTACTGCAAGCCTAACCTTGTTGCCAACTGACTATGGACTAAAACCTCTGAAATAATAAACCGAAATAAACCTTTCCTCCTCTAGTTTGTTTTTCTCTGGTACTTGATTACAGAAAAAAAAAAGATAGCAGAAATTATTTACTCTACCTAAGAAGTAACACTCAGTGCAGGCATAAATAAATTAGATGCTGGTTTTTAAACCTCAGCACACAACAGAATCACCTGGAGACTTGTTAAAATGCAAATACCTGGGCATTTTCAGCAATGTCTCTGCTTCACTAGTCAGGGATAGAGTCCATGAATTTGTGTGGCTACTATCAAGTGCAACTGATGTCTCTAATTTAAGGGTCATACCCTGAGAACCCTTACCCTCTAACCTATAGTTCAGGTAGAAACTTGAATGGTTTTCTAGCTAAGTGCTTCTCAAAATATGGTTCCTTGTCCCATGGAATGAGAGCTCTTCATTTGATTTTAACTCACTTGAACGATACGATAATCAGAAGTTTTCTGGTGTATATCAGCACAAAAAATCAGATAATGTCACTGATGACAGTTGTACTTTTAAGTGTGATATTGTTTCTGGAGCAAAACAACAAGTCTTTGCAACCTAGCAGATTTTCACTTATCAATTTTTTTTCATGTATTACTATGGATAAAGTTAGAAGCAATTTGTTTCAACATGTTAGAAGAATAATATATTATTATGAACTTGTCATTGTACCATATTATGCTTCCTATTCTTGGTTATTCACATTTCAAAAACAGTTTGATTTCCCTGTAAGTACACAAAATGTTATGCTGTTTCATTTAGTTGATTAAATTTTCTGATGCATTGATGGAAGCAAAAACAAGACATGAATGGTCCCGAGTTCCAGTACCCTCAATGGCCTGTCTTCCACTGGCTACAACTTGCAGAAGGTTCCCTCATCTTCTGACAGTGCCATCATCTGGGAAACAAGTCTTCAACATATGAGCTTTTGGAGGACATTCAAGAACCAAAGGATAGCATATTATTTTATTGCTATTGTATTCTAAAATCTCTTTGTGGATGTCAATCACATAAGTCCTGTTAATTGAGAACATTTCTCTCAGTTTACGTGCCATATACATATCTCATTTCTGGAGTATTTTTCCAAACTTTTTGCTCATTTTATAAGTTATTTTAAATGCCCTGTGGAACTATATATATATATATATATATATATATACATATTTTTATATAAGAGAAAAGAAGATACAGAAAAGAAAAACAAAAAGCAAAAGAGACAAACAAACAACAACGAGAAGCCCAAAACAATATGCTTTCAAAACAAGATGATAGGAATTTAACAATGGTTGTTATATTGTATACTGTTATCTTCAAAAGGGTTGCTTAGATTACCAGATATAGACATGAAAAATTGATCTAATCATGAGTATTGTTTTTTTCCAATAAAATCAGTAGTATAGTCATCTTAGCTATCATATATATATATATATTTGTGTATATATATATATATATTTGTATATATATATATATATATATATATATATACACACACACAAATTTATTTCTTTTCCCTTTTCTCTTCATTCTTTCTTCCTTTTCCCCTACCTGAGTTACATTTCCCCTTTGAGGAGTTTCTTACCCTTATACAATATTTATTGTAGATTCTGGATCTTATTTGATCTTTTGGTTTCTTACACTAGAGAGACAATATGGTATTTACACATGGGAGTGTGATTTATTTCACTTACGAGCATGGTCTTGAGTCACGTCCATTTATCTATAAAATCCTCGATGCAACCTTTCTTTATAGCTGAGTGGTACTCTATTGTATAAAAATACCACCTTTTTTTATCCATCCCTCATTTGAAGGGTATTTGGGTTGTTTCCAAGATTTGGCATTGCAAATGCTGCTATAAACATGGGTGCATATATATCACTGTGGTATAATATTTTCAGTTCTTCGGGGAAAATGTCCAGAAACTGAACAGCTGGGTCAAAAGGAACCTCTAATCCTAGCTTTTTGAGGAAACTCTACACTGATTTCCACAGTGGTTGCACCAGCCTACACTTCCATCAACAGAGGAGAAGAGCTCCTTTTTCCACACAGCCCTCTAGTATTTATTATTAGTTGATTTTTTGATCTTGGTCATTCTTTCTGGAGTGAAATACAATCTCACTGTTGTTTTAATTTGCATTTCTCTAATGACCAATGATGCCGAACATTTTTTCATATTTTTTTTGCCATTTGTATTTCTTCTTCTGAAAAGTGTGTATTCATCTCAGATGCACATTCAATATAGTTCTGGAAATGTTAAGAAGAGAGAGAAATGAAAGAAATAAAAATAGGAAAGGAAGAAATTAAATTATCATTAGTTGCAGATGACATGATACTCTACACAGAAAACTCACAAAACTTCATTGAAAGACTTCCAGATGTAATAACCAAATTGGGTAATGTAGCTGGATACAAAGTTAACACTCAAAAATCAATAGCATTTCTGTACACAAACAACAAACTCACTAAGGGAGAAATAAGGGAAATCATACCCTTCACAGTAGCATACCAAGAAAAATGAATTACTTAGGAATCAATCTAACACAGGAAGTAAAACACCTATACATTGAAAATTACATTACTCTGAAAAAGGAAATTGAAGAGGATTTCAGAACAACAAAGGCAAGGCAGGAGGCATCATAATCCCTGACTTGAAATTATACTACAAAACTACTGTGACAAAATCAGCATGGTACTGGAATAAAAGCACACCTGAAGATCAATGGAAAAGATTAGAAGATACAGTCACAATTACAGACACACAGCCACCTTATCTTCAACAAAGGGGCAAATCATGTTCACTGGAAGAAAGACAGCCTCTTTAATAAGTGGTGCTGGAAAAATTGGCTTTCCATATGCCAAAAATTTAAACTAGATCCATGTCTATCACCATGCACTAAACTAAAGTCAGAATGGATCAAAGATCTAAATATTAAAACAGAAACACCAAATCTGCTGATAGACAAAGTAGGTAGAAATCTTGAAGACATACGGGTAGGCAGAGAGTTCATGAACAAAAATCAAATTCCATGGGAAATACTTCCCAGAATCAAAAACTGGGATCTTGTCTTACTAAAGTTTTTTGCATGTCAAAAGAAATCTCCAACAGAGTGAAAAGAAAACCCATGAACTGAGAAAAAATCTTATTCAACTGTCCCTCAGACAAAGGACTTCTATCTAGAACATATAAAGAGTTTAAAAAATCAGGCCCCCAAAATTCAAAGATCATTTTATTAGTAATTTTAGAGTTTCTCTATAAGTTCTGGATATAGACACACTGTCATGTATGCATTTTGTGCATATATTTTCTCAGTCTGCCACTTTCCTTTTCATTTCTATACTTTTTGTGTGCAGCTTACTCTAATTTTAAGCTTAATTTTTCAACTTTTTTATGGTTAGTGTCTTTTCTAAGTAAGAATGGTATGTATTTCTTTCTTAGACCAGCTTTGGTTTCATTCATGTGCTTTATTATCTCTTTATTAGCATCTTAGAGACTTAATTCATGTCAGTTTTATTCAAGTCTTGAAGTATAGTAAGTCTTTAATATTTATTCTCTGTTTTAAAGAATTTCCTTGGCTTGCCTTCCTTTCATTTCTATACAAGTTATAGTATGCCCCTTTTGAGTACTAAAATTTAAAAGCTGCTAGAATTTAGAATGATCTTCTAAGAACATATACATTAAGTTAAAAAGAAATGGTCTTTATATTTGAACTTTTGAATGTGACAATAATATAGCTCCCTATTTATATTATTAATTTATTTCAGTAATTTTCAGTGCATAGGTTTAAATGTATATTATTTTTGCTGCCATTGTAAATGGCATTATTTTCCAATTGTTGCTACACTTACAGAACATTTACTGTTATGTTCTAAGACTCTGATCCCAGTTTTAAAATTACTGCTCCCTTTCCTCTCTGTACTTTGATTTAAATAATATCAAATGATGTCTTCTAAAGTTAGTAGCCTTAATTTTTTCTTCTGTGTTCAGTCTACTGTTAATTTTTTGTTCTACAATTTCTTTTCTTAGTTCCATTTTTCCAATAACTGCTATATACCTTCATGTTATTTCATGAATATTTTCCTGTAAATAATTTACTCATAATAGTTACCTTTTAATATTTTATCTACTAATCCCTATATTTGTGCCACCTGTATTTCTGCTTCTTTTGAATTTTTTATTTTTTATTATGAGTTCTGCTACTTTGCATGTCTTCTGTGTTTGGTTGTACACTGCACTTTTGAGTACAATTTTTGGTTGCATACTAATCTTTATGGTAATAAGTATTTAGGAATAATAGAACAGTAGAGACTCAAATGATAAGGAAGTTCTTCCAGGATAACTTATTTTGTTTCTGTGTTAGGTAACCAGGGCTTTTAAACTTGACTTGATCAATATTATAGTTAGTTTAAGTTCTGGTTTCAGGTAATGTTTTCAGACATCTCTATAGTGAGATCAGTCTTTCGAACAGGACTTTGAAATCTTAAACAAAGAGTGATAAAGCAGATTCTCATTTTCCAGCTCACCCTCAATTTTCCAGAACTAATGCTAAGTCAGAGTTTAGGTATAAAATGTTGAGCAGTGCTATTAGCCAATTTGCCATGGTAAATACATCAAATGATCTTCCCTTTTCTCATCAGTGTTCCTATGCCTATACTGGTGTTACTTTTCAATTCAGCTAGTCCTGAAGACTCAACAGCTATATTCAGAAATGAGGCATTTGGTGGTCTTTGCTCATTTCTAAAATAGTACTAGAATTATTTTTTCACATTGTTCTGTTCCCATAACTCTTTGACTATATATATATATATATATATATATATATATATATATATATGATATATTAAATGTATATAGTCACCTCTTTTTTCACTGATATCTTTTATATTTTTATTTATTTTTTAATAATGGGTATCAGACCCAGGCATATATGATCATCATTGAGCTCTACCTCCAGCCCCTTATGTGAAAAGAGTAGCATTTTATTTTAGGAAAGAATTATGACTGGATTGATATCATAACATGGTGATATGAAAACTATTGGGCCTTTGTGTTAGCACACCTTTTTTGATAGAAAAAGAGTAATGATGAATTCCAAAGTAGAAAAGGAATGGTTATTTGATCGTTTATCTTGGCAGACTAAACTCACATTTTTTTCATCATGGTTTATGCTCCACAAAATGATTAATGGATTTCATCAGTAAGCTTCTATGACTATTTCACCAGTTAGTTTTAATCATTAAATTAGAGGTATTGTCAGGAAAAGGAAGAGGTTACATGTATATAATCTATCCAAAATGCATGGAATGAGCTGTACCTTAAACCTAGGAGATTACAAAGATTCTTTATCTATATTATCTATATTTATATCTATATATACATCTCTATCTATGTACATATAACTATATTTATCTATATCATCTAGATCCTTATCTACAGATCTCTTTATATATAAGGTTAGATATATTTATAACTATCCATAGATGTGTATAGATCTATATATAGGGATAAATTTATTGTGATATAGATACACAGATGATATAGATATAGCTATATAGATATCTACATATCTATATATAAACTAGCTATAACTATTAATTACATGCATAACTATTAATTATATGTATAACTATTAATTATATTTATAAGTATAATCATATTTATAACTGTATCTATAGATGTGTATAGATCTGTATATAGGAATAGATTTATCTTGATATACAGATGATATAGCTATAGCTGTATAGATATCAATATATCTATATATCTGTACATAAATTAGTTAAAAATATTAATAATGATGAACAATTATTATTTGTACACCTTAGTATATGTGAGTTCTAATGTAATTAAAATCATGCAAGATATTTATAGCAAATATTCGATTTAATAGTAAGACTAGAGTAATTACCTTTCAAATACTCCTTACTCATTCAGAGTTTCTCTCTCTCCTACTCTTACTATCGCTTTTCCCTCTTTTCCCACCTTCAAATAAATCATCTGCTTTTAAAAACAATGATAAAGTACTAAAAAATTGTAAAATACTAAGGTTTCTTCATGAAATAATGAAAAAAGACAATGATGTCCATTTTTACCATGTCTATTCAGCATTATGGAAAACTTTCTTTACTTAAATATGATAAGAAAAAAAGAAATTTTTTTATGATTTGGAATATATAGAAAGCATCATTTACATATGATGTCTTTGTGGTTTAGAAATCCACGCAAAATTATTGAAACAGAAAATTGAAATGAATTTTACAAACTCTCTGGATATAAATTTGGTATACAAATAAATATTCTTCTCTGTAATAACAGGTACAATTAAAAACTAATTTTTTTTACAATGATGCTATTTGCATTAGCATTAAGAACATCACAAACTGATTACTGTAAGGCATAATCACAGAAAAGCTGCAAAACATTGAGAAAAATCAAAGATAGTTTTTCTAAGTCAATAGTTTTTCTAAGGCAATAGAGTTCTTTAAGTTACAGTACTCAGAAAAGTAAATGTGCTAATTATCTCCAAATCAATCTATAAATTAAAGAAAATCTCAAAAGATGTGTGTAAATTGTTAAGCTTTTTTCCAAAATATACATGAGAATGCAATGGGCCAAGAATGAGCAAGACAAATCTCCAGAAATGAAAACAAAGTTGAGAAGTTTTATAACTAGATTTCAAATCTTCACATAAAGCTGCACTAATTAAGACCATGTACAATTAGTGTAAGATAGGCTAATAAATCAAGAAACAGAATGGGAATCTAAAATAGTCTCTACATTTATATGGTCACTTGATTTATATCAGAGATGACAGTAATACAGTGTGAGAAGAATAGGCTTTTCAATAATTGATTCTGAGTCAATTGGATATCATATAGAAAAATACTTAATCTTGACACATTCCTTACACCATGTACAAAAATCAATTCCAGAATGACTGTAAATCTAAATGTGATTAAACAAAGCAGTAAAACCTCTGGAATAAAATATGTTAGACTGCCTTTATAAGGTTGGGATAGCAAAGTTTTCTTATACTAATCATAAAAACAAACTACAAAATAAAATATTGATGCATTAACTATTAATCGAAAGATAATTACACAGCAAACAATGAGAGAATATAGATTATATGCACGCAAAGGTGCATACATTTGTATGTATGTGTACAAATATGTATATGTATATACATATAGTACATACAGATGTATGTATTAAAAGTTTACTGAAAGAATTAAATATACATTTGTATGTTTCCATATACAAAGCATGGAAACTGGGAATTTGAAACTTTGTTCTCATTATTTTTTAAATAGCTTTTCTAAAGTTGCTAAGAGCAACCAGTGAACATCTAGACCTTTTACACTTCCAAAAATGATAAAAAGGTATTGTATATAGAATTATTAAATTGCTTGAATTACACAAAATTAGGATATTCAATTAGGATATCAAGATAGCATATATATATATATATTGTCCTAAATATATGCATATATATATGCATATATTTAGGACAATCAATTATATTTATGTTGCAAAATACATAGCTTGAATCAAAGACTATCAGCGCTCAGCTTTATCAGAAGTTTGGATGGCAACTTTAGGTCTCATGAAGTTATAGAGCCAACTCCAGGAACCACTAAATCAATTAGAGAAATTCATCCTTACAATTCTGTTTCTTTAGAACTACCAGTGGTACCAAAATCTGTATTAGATAGGGTTCTTTGTAAGAATAGAATCAATAGAAAATACATGTGTAATTGTGAAATGAGATTTATTAAGTAGACTTACAGGCTCAGAGGCAGGAGATTCCACACTGGCCATCAGCTCACTGGACAAACAGTAGAACCAGTAGCTGTTCAGCCAAGAAGATGAGAGATCAAGGATCCTGCACCATTCTAACATCAAAGGCCTGGAAGCAACTAGCGGGTTTCCAGTCTGAGCCTGTGTTGGAAGGCTGAAGAAACTGGAGACCTAGAGACCAATGTCCAAAGGGACTCAGGGACACTTTCTTTTTTTTCCCCCTCTGCAGCTGGGGTGGGTCCTCCACATATGTATTTTTCATGGCTAGAGAAAAATATAAATGCTCTTTATTTTTTTTTTATTTTTTTTTTTTTTTGCGGCACTGGGGATTGAACTCACAACCTTGTGCTTGCCAGGGCAGGCGCTTAAGCCGCTGAGCCAAACTCCCCAGCCCTTAAATGCTCTTTAATAAGGAACTGTTGAATATGCATGCATCAAGGAATATTATGCAGACAAAAGAAAGAATTATAGCATTTGATCTGGAAAGACCTCATGAAATATCAAGAGAATGAAGTCTAGAGGCTGATAAGTACAAAAAGTATAGACTACCACTGAATTTTTATAAAATTGATCAAATACATATGTTTTAACTTATGTATGACTGTGCATTCTATACTATATATATTTTATATAATATTGTGAGATTATAGGGATGACCTGAGTAACATCTACATTCTTGCATAGGAGGTAAAGATTGATATGAGTAGAAAGAAGTGATAAGGAAGAGAATTAGGCAAATTTGTGGTCAAAATAATAACAAAAGTAATTAAAGGTTAACTTTGTTTTGTCAATGTAAAAATATTAGTTAACTCAATACAATAATTTGTTTAAAAACATCATGGTCATGTCAAGTTTCCTACATTTATTTATTTTTTAAAATTTTTCTACATTTAAAAAAATTTGTAGATATAACTTGCTACATGTAGAAATTAAAGAAAGGGAAACAAAGTCATATAAAATGTACTAAAATACTTAAATTAAGTTCAATGTGTATTAATAGTAACAAGTACCAGCAAACTAATAATAAATAGGCACTCCCTTAGCTTAATGTAAATCATCTACCAATAGTGTACATGGATTAACACAGGTAATTTTCTATATTAAAAGCTATTCTTATTAATCAGAAATGTTAAAGTTATTACTGTTAAATGTGTGGTTACTTCTAATGGCTCTATCTAGTGTAGTAAAATAAAAAATGATAAAGAAAAAACACTGCCATAATTTAAGAAGTTGAGACAGTTAATACGTAAAGTTCAAGATCAATGAGATTATAATTTAAATAGGAGGAGAAAAGTGCTTTTTCCAAATCCAAACATGTTAAAATATATATTTTAGAAGGTAAGATGAAAGTTCTATTTACTTTCTTTGATGGGGTCTTGATTTCAGAAAGATAGTAAATTTTCACAAGTCATTAAAATGTGGCATGTCTTTGTCTTTTCTACTTTATCAATGACACTGTGAAGCTACACCTGTTTTGTTACAAAGTGTATAATCACACCTATTTGGTAGTCAATGATGCATTAAATGTTGGAGACAAAAGAAGAAATAATGAGTGTTGTCCTCAAGAAATTTATAATCTATAATGGGAAAGAAAGGCCAATAATTGGCATGGTACAATAAAATTCTTAGTAGTATTATAAAAATATGCTCAGAGTATATTGACAACACTAAGATAATATTCAAGTCACTGGGAAGGCTTTGGGATGTCTTTGCAAAAGACTTGGGGCTAAATTTTGGAATAGATTGGCGAACAGCATTCCGGGTAGAAGAGAGACAGTATATAAAAGAGGTAAGAAATATTTCCAACATTTTGAAAGCATAACTCGACAGCATGACAGAAACTTAGGTGTAGGTGGGACTGTGGAATGGACCTCTAGAGGGAAATACTGTATAAAAAGATTATAGAGTCACCATATTATAATAACCAGTGTATGCATTGACTAAAGGCTGTGGAAGTACATTCAGCGGGGATAAGTAGAACTCTATTCAGATCTGCATTTCAGTAACACAGAGTAGAAAGCAGGCTAATAAAGGCATGTAGAAGTTAACTATGGAAATATAGAGGAGATAAGTAGAGAGGATATATGGATTTGGTTTAACGAAAAATTGGCAAAATTAATTGACATATCTAATCCTAGATACCTGTAGGATGACCAGGCAAAGATTTTAAGCCTGGAACATTGCAAAAAAGGATTACACCTTGAAGATATTTACACACACACTTGTAAACATCATATTGTCTCATTAGTGTGAGAAGCTGAAAAAGACGTGTATATGTGTATGTATAGGTACATGTATATAAAAAATAATTAAGATAGTCATCTATTGATTTCTCTGAGTTCACTAAAGAGAAAGATTTGTGCTGGTATTGTTCAGACAATTGAATGCAGATGTCTTGTGCTCTGTGTGAATAATTTGGGGATGACAATGCACAATGTATGTACCATTGTCGCCCCCTGATTGACATGTTTTGAAATTTTTAGTTTTTCTTCTTTTTTTTTTGTTTCTCCTTGAAACAAAATTCATTTGGAAAAAAAAAGATTATACTTCAAAAACTGTTTGTTCTTATTTGCAGCCTGCAATGGTTTGAAAACTTTATGTGCAATTGATCAAATGAGTATATAGTACTTTGCTTAGTATTTAAAATCATTGAAGACTTTTTTTTTTCTTTTGGTACAGGAAATCCAATTCAGGACCTCACACTTGCCAGGCAGGCACTGTGCCACTGAACCATATCCCCAGTCAATTAACATACTGTTTTAATGATGAAATTAGTTTAATTTTATTTGTAAAATATTTATATACTAGTTCCAATGAAAATTTACCCTCAATTTACCTACATGAGATCTGAAATATTCAAAACTAAAAGATTATTCCAATATTTAATAAATGTGTAGAAGACATCATGCTTTTTGTTTGCTGTGGTGTTTTTTGTTTGTTTGTTTGTTTGTTTTAGACAAGGTCTCACTATGTAGTTTAAGCTGAACTTGAATTCACTATGTAGCCCAGGTTGACCTCAAATTTGCAGAAAATTTCCGGCCTCAGCCTCCTCAGTGCTGGGATTACAGGTGAGCACTACAGTGCCTGGCATAACTTCACTCTTTTTGTTAATCTGGATTTTACCTTTTTTAGAAATACATTTTTCTTCTTCTTCTTTTTTGAAAAATATTTTCCAATAGAAAACTGCTATTTTATGATCATGTATGTGGTATAATCAAAATATATGGTGAATGTTTAAACTTTAAATAGCTATTACAGCACTCAAAATATTCACCTGCACTTCAGACGCATGTATCCCATCATTCCTGGCACTTCTTGAACCAGTTCTGAAAGACTTTTTTGTGTCTTTATGAAGTGTGATGAAAAATACTGTGAATGTGCTGCCCAGTGCCATCCAATAGAAAGGTGGGCTCCTAAAACACTGCAGTGCCTCCTCAATCATTTGATTTGCTGGGTCTGGCACTGTGTGACTTCTGCCTTTTCTCCAGAGCAAAATGGCCACACAAGATAAATGTTTTGAATCAATTCAAGACACTAAAGCAGCCACAACTATACAGCTGAAGAAATAAAAGAGGTCGACCAGAAATACTTCAGAAAGTGGTAAGACCAATGAGGTAAGTGTGCTTGAAGCAGGGGTGGGTAAGAGACTGGGCAGTATTTTGAGGAGGATTAGTGGCACCATGTCTTTTACTGTAATACATTTTTAAAAATTTAAAGATTCACCATTTTTATCACACCTTATATATTAAATACTTTTTGTGTTTATGTGAGGGAAAATAATCAGTTCCTTTCACCTTTTGATTTATTGAGTGTGTTTTTCCTTTGATATCTATTCAAAACACTTGAGTACATCATAGTTGTTTCATGGCTAACTCAACTATGTCAGGTTGTTTTCCTTAATCAGGATAATTTACTAGAATGAGCTATGTGCACTAATTTAAATTTTTCAATAACCCTGTTTCACCAGGGCATTTTGTATGCTGTTTTTCATCACAATTATCTTAAATATCTTTTGGTATTGAAGATAGGTTGATACTTATATCTAATGTACAGTAAAGTACATGGTCAAGATATATCCCAGTGTCTAAAATGGGTCATGTGTGGCACAATGCTTGGTTCTAATTCTGGATTGTGTGAGTTTACACTCAAGCCTTTGTACCTAGGTACTGCATCTCTGGGCAAGGATCTTAATCCCACTGGAGATTAGTTTCCTCATCTTCAAATTAAGGGTAATAACTATACTACTTCTTCATTCTTAATGGATTACTTAATAAACACAAAACTAGTAATGTAACTAAACATGGCACCAATGCAAGCATTGCATTTCAAATAGCATCTCACAGATGATGATGCTACTTTAATAGTAAAACAATGGATCCATTTCCCTCTCTTCATCCTAGGATAGAATTAATTTGACTGACATGGAATGTATGCATCATGCTGAGTCATGCTGAAATTATTTCCTGGCAGTGTGAAATTGGCACTGAGAGAGCATAAACTAGTCTCTACTGATAACTTGAACTGTAAAGTGTAAACTTAGAAGTTGTGATGTGACAATGTCCTCTGGCTTTTTGAGGGCAAAGACCCAATATGGTTGTATTTCTGAGTTTGAGTTCTAAGGAACAGTCATAAATTCTTATATTAGTGTTCACATGTTTCCTTGACCTGTTTTTTTTTCAACAAGGTAATTTACCAAATACAATATATGTATGAGTTAAATCTCCTCATTGTAGCAAACATTTCAGTATTATTGAAATGTTAAGGTGATAAGAATGATATACCCAACCTCTACTCTTCTGTTTGTATTATTAGCTATTAATTGTGTTCAGTAGAGAACAAAATCAGGCAGCTGAGTAGATCATACAAAGCAGAACTATCTCAAAGTTATCGGCTTCATGAAGACTTACGTAAACATTGACTATACACAGGTAGTGAATTGCTTCCTCTTTGAGTCTCAAAGCAATAGATCTTAGGTACTGTGATTAGATTTTACTGTCCAGTAAAAGAGAATCTGAATCTATCACAAGTTTTTCACCTTACCATTTGTAGTGCTGTATTGTCATAAAATATTTCTTTTTACTTCAAAACATCAGGAAGGATCTTTATCGTAGTACTGAGTTCTGTTCTTTTGATGAAATGTATTCAGCTTTGGGTGAAATATCTCTATATTTTCTTTATTTTCTCATTTAATCACCAACTGACATAAAAGTCCTGATTTACTGGCATTTCTGATTCTTTACTTTTAGCATCTGAGTATTTATAGTTCATATTGTGTGTACTAAGAAGCTGACTCTTGTCTTGCTTCTGTCTTTTGGTCTCACCCATCATAGCCTCTAGTAAATGCCTTAAATGTAGCCAGTGCTTTGCAAATCATAGCTAAAGTAGTAGGCCTATTCAGTAGGCCAAGAACAACTAGTTATTAAATTTCAGTATAGGGTTGAGTGCAAAATAGATGAGAATAAAATTTTTGCACAACAAAACTGCTTTTAACTAAAATGTTCAAATATTTCTTCTAGGCACTATCAAGTAGCTCAATACTTACCCAGACTTAAAACAAAATCTGATTCCACCAATTATCTTTGCTTTTAGAATCTAGTGAGTACCTGAGGGTATTTTGATGGCTATACTTGATTACTTAGTTTTCATTTTCAACAGCATGACTACTTTTCTAGTTTAAGCAATTTTAACAGCTCTAGGGTACACAGTAACAAGTGTCTTTGAAATAAATTATAAGCTAAAAGCACTGTTAGCCCATTTGCATTTAAGACTCATTTGCTGAAATTATCAGGCTGGGTTACAATAAAGTGGCTGAGGCAATGGCTGTTTAAGACACTCAAGGACTACTTTGACTTAGAATTGTTTCCAAGGCAAACAGTGATATTTCTCTAGTAACAATGTGAACTGAAGATATGCTTTCTAGTTTGTTGATCTGTCATTCAGGAAACAGTTCTTTTATCTAACCCCTGAATAGGGCATGTTACATCGTTGAGAGAACTACACAATTTTGCCTTCATTCTGAACCTCTGGTAAATGGCAAGACTATGGTAAAGTTCTGGTATCAGCACTCTCAACTCTGGGCATCTGTCTGCTTTGGCAATACTTAAGTCTTTGCAGTCCTAATTTTTCAAACAGCTAACCAATAGGGCTATGGGAAAAGTGCTATTGTTGTCTGAGCAACAGAAGCCTATAAGAGCCTGTTAAAGGCATATAACAGTTTTACATATGAATATATTCTCTAATGCCATTGTCATACCTCAAGTAATTCTTCCCACCAGCATGACTGCAGCAATAGGTCTGATACCAGGAATATCTGCAATTCTCAAATAATCAACTGAGTCCATCTCTCTCAACCACTTACTGCCAATATGCATGTTAAACCACACTGAATTTCTACAATTATTTGATGTTATAAAATCAATCAGTCAGAAGTATTGCAAAGTAGAAACCCCTTTTCCTCTCTACCAGACATAAAAAGTGGCTTGAAAGTATCGTGTTTCACATGCACTCTTCCTATCTTCCGCTAGCATGAGTACACCTCGTTCTTTTCACCCACTCTCATGTGCAGTCCCGTTCTGTGTGATAACAATGGTCTAGCATATTGACATTGTTTCCCAGTGTTTCCCGAAATCTATGCCTCCTCGAATCCTCACTAACATTGTTCATGAACTGACACTTCAAATTGTAGACGCCTATTCATCATCCTGGCCTCAGTCTTGAATTAGCTCCTTCAGAGAAAGCTTCTCCAACCTCCAAGATGAGATTAGATGTCTCTGTTACATGAAAATACTCTCATTTTAATTGAAAGATGATAGACAGTTTTTGCTTCTTTTCACTAGATCACAATGTCTGGGTAGATAGGTATTTTACAACTATTGCTTTTTGATCTATACCCACAGCTATCACAATAACGGTGAGAACAACACTATTCTTTTCTTTGGAACTGATGTAGAATCTAATAACAGCATGAATTTTCATCTATGGTGGTACCAACTGGATGTGGGATTCATCTCACTTAACATTATACTCTCAAGTTTCTCCATAGGACTCAAATTTATCCTTCTTTATGGCAGAGCAGTACTCCATTATGGATAAATGCCACACTTTCTTTGTACAGTCATTTGTTAATGGAATATATGACTCTCCCAAGATTTAAATATGATGTGTGTTGCAAGATCATGCATGTATCTCTGTGATATGATGCCTTTAATTCTTTCAGAAAGATGCTCAGAAGGTAAATAGCTGGATAAAATGGAGCTTTTGGTTTTATTTTTTTGAGGAATCTCCAAACTGATTTCCATAGTGGTTGTACAAGTAGACATTCCCACCAACAATGTAGAAGGTTTCTTTTTTCTCCTCACCTTCATCAAAATTTATAATCTGATTTCTTGTTTATAGATATCTTTCAAAAACAAGATTACATCTTTAATGGCCAGGAATATTGAAAATTTTTTCATGTATTCATTGGTAATTTGTTTTTCTGAGAATTGTCTGATAATTTCAATGACCTGTTTATTGGAGCTCTAATTTTTGAGTTCTTTATACATTCTAGATATTCTAGTTCTTTGAGCAGTAGTTGGCAAAAGTCTTTTCCCCTTAATGTCATTTCACTTGGTTGTTTTTTATTTGCTGTGCAGGTGCTTTTTAATTTGTTGTAATTTGTTGATTCTAGATGTTATTTCTTAAGCAATGGGGACTCTGCTGAAAAAGTCTTTGCCTATGTGTATGTCCATGAGATTTACCAACCTTATCTTCCTCCTGATAAAGTGTAACCATTTTATTAAAATGGCAGGGCATTTTTATTTTATTTTGATATATGATGGTAGCTGTAAGCCTAAATTCAATCTTTTGCATGTTTGTAACCAGTATTCCACCACCACTTTTTAAAGAGGTGATAGTCTTTTTCATCGAAAGGATGTTTATGGCCATTTTGTCAAAGATCACATGACTGAATGTGCCTGGAGTTATTTCTGCATTCTTATTCTGTTCCATTGAGCTTCATGTCTGTTTTTGTGCTGGTACCATGCTCTTTTTATTGCTGTTGCTTTGTAATATAATTGCAATATGGGACTGTGGTGCCTTTTGCTTTGCTTTTGTTGCCTAAGATTGCTTTGGTATTATTAGTCTTTTCTGGTTCCACATAAAATTTAGAACTTTTTCCTTTTTAGGTTTCTGAAGCATAAGGTTGTTATTTTAGTTGAGTTTGCATTAAGCCTACACATTACTTTTGGTAGCATGGTAATATTTGTTATGACAATAT
>RJWM01028459.1:0-25582 GCA_004363535.1 Dasyprocta punctata
AATACAAAGAGCATGGAGTACTGCCTGGCACATGTACACTCTCTTTAAATGATGGATATTATTCTTGTTCTTATGATGCTCACACTCTAGAGAGTCTGTCAGCAAATATTTGTGGAGCATTCTGCTCTATTCCAGAGGTTAATCAGGTGCTGGATTTAGTGTGATGACAGATGTCACAGCACCTGTGTGGGCAGCTTACAATCTGGTAGGAAATAGGTACATAAATACAAAATGGAAAATGTTCTGAATTTTAGAAAGAAGTATGGGTGTTACAGGAGCTAAAGCCAGCTCTGCTCTCACCACCTTGAGCTTGATCCCATCACTGCACTCCCTTGCTTTCTTCAATTAGGGAGGGGAGGGCTCAGATTCCACAGAGGCTATCGCTGGAGGTATTGAGGTGGGTAGCCACAATGCTAACCACACCCTCATATTCATATGGTGACTCAAAAGGTCCATCATGGGGAGCTTTCATGGACTCAGAAGCCTCTACACATTTTTCCTGTCCCATCTTGATGCATGATGCCTTTGGAATTATTTTTGTCTCTTTACCCATAAAGGGGGAACCGAGGATCGTGCTGTCTTCCAAGAATCTTCCCAGCTTCAATATTAACATTCCATGAAAACATCTTCCCTGTGGACAGGCTAGCTACTTCTCTGTCAAATGCGACTGTTACTCACACAGGTTATTATCTTTTGTGGTCACTTCAGTTGATCAGATGAGAGTTGCTAGGTCTTGTGGTTGTAGAAGCCCTTGATAGTGACAGGTGATAAAGGAGGACGTTTTCATAATAGAGGACCCCTGGGTCCCAGCTGTCAGAGTGCAACTAAAGGTGACACTAGCAGTCTGTTTCTGAATAACAAGTGACCCATCCGCTGCACATGGCATGGGCAGTGACAGCTCTGGCTGTTATTTTCAGAGTTTCTTATTGATCTGACCCTTGTTATAGTTGAAAACCAACCTGTTCTCTAAATCATCCTTATGAAGTAGCACTGAACTCTGCAATGACATCTGTGTGGACAGAAGCAGGGTGGGAAGATGGCCTTATTAGGTACTGGCATCAAGGAACAGGCAGTTGGTATCTGCCCTCTTGTCATAAAGGATGTATTTGGACTTCTTGGAGAAATCAGTTCTCCCCAAGATTATTCATACTCTTAATAGCTCAATTGCCTTGATTTAATCTGGCCGTATAAGCCAGTCCTGCTAAGATCCCTGGATCTCCCTGGTTATGAAAAGGAAAACACAGTGCACGCAATTTGTAGACTTGTCCCAAAGCTGTATTGATATTTGAGCCATGTACCTGACTGCCACTCAAAACAGGAAGTCTTCTGTGTATGTTGTGATAAATGCATATGCAATGACTATATGACTATAATCTGGGCTTCTGGTTCCTGCAATGCTGGGCTGAACTTGGAAAAAGTATGTAGCATGGGAAATGTGTCTTTTCATCCCCAGTATCTTCACAGTCCATTTATTCTTCAGATGCTTCCTCAAACATCCACCAATGGGGTTTCCACAAAATGGAATTAACTGTATTTTTTATTCTCCCACCAACCTTCAATTACTCCCCGTCGTTAACAGGGATGGCAACTCATCCTGAAGAACTTGTTGTCATTTGCAGTTAAGTTTCAATTTTCCAACATCTCTTCCAAGCCCTTCCAGCACCTCTATACCAATTCAATCACTGATTTCTAAATGCAGTGTCTCACATGTCTGTGCTTTTTTCTCCTTCCAATGCACAGCACTAACATTTCAACTCTGTCTTCTGTCTACTGGACGTCTGCTTATCCTGCCCAATTTAAACACACATTTTGGGGAGGCTGGAGAAAGCAGTGCTTATCTGTTGGGAAACAGACTTGAGTATAAACCCCAACCCTGCTGTGTTAAGCTGGGAAACTTTTTTTTTTTGTGGCACCAGGGATCAAACTCACAACCTTGCGCCTGCCAGGCAGGCACTTAAGCCATTGAGCCAAACTCATGGCCCTGAGCTGGGAAACTTTGAGTAGTTTTTGTACTTAATTAAATGGAGAAAGCATTATTTTCCTTATAGGGTTGTTCTGAGAATTAGATGGGACGATGTTGGTAAAATTGTGCAGTTCAATGTGAAGCCATAGTAAGCCACTAAGGGAACTGTTCTTAGTAATTTTGTAGAACCAGGTTTCAGTTCATCTGGTCTGCTGGAGTAAACTACCTAGACTGGATAGCTTATAAATGACAAATATTTATTGCTCACTGCTTCAGAACCTGGAAAGCCCAAGAACAAGACACTGGTAGATATGGTGTTTGGTGGAGACCTACTTTTTGTTATATAGGCAGCAGTCTTTGTGCTCTGTCCTTACATAGCAAAAGGAGAAAGGGAGCTCTCTGGGATTTCTTTTATCAGGGCACTAATCCATTGACAAAGCCTCTGCCCAGATGACCTAATCACCTCCCCAAGGTCACACTGCCTGGGATCATTGCTAGCAGACAGAATTTCAACAGAATAATTTTGGGGAGACACAAGCATTCAGGCTATAGCAAACCTCAGCAAAACTCACTATCTAGAATGATAGATTATCTTTCCATCATAGTGTTCAAAGAGGACTCTGCGTATATGTGAGTCACACTAGATTTCTGAAATCCCCTTAGAATGAAGGACAATGTCAGGCTCATCTCACTTCCACAGAGCTTTATGTCATGCATGTTGTATAACAGAGGTTTAATAACTACTGCTTCAAGATGTCTGTAGGTAATAAGTCAGTTTCAAACATTCTGTATTCTGGAGAAAGTTTAGCACCATCCTATTGGCACTGAAAATATTTTTGCTTCCAGTGTCTATTTAGCTGAAATTTGCTTGCAGAGTTATGAAGAACAACAACCTGTTTGAGAATGTGTCTCTTTGTCTCTCTCACTCTCCTTCTCTCCTGTCTCCCTTCTGCCCCCACCCCTCTCCTCTTTTCCCACAGAGAAAGAGCAGGTCTATTTAGGGCAGCTGCAGCATCAAAGTGCAGTAACCACTGGTAATTATGTCAACTTGAGGCAAAAGGGTGTGTGTGACCATGTCCAGTTTATTTTTGTACTCAGTGTTGAAAAAAGAGAAAGAGAGAAAAGGGGGAGGGGAAGAGAGACATGTTTTGAGATTGATATTTCTTGCCCTTCTTATTGAAACTCACTCTGAGGGAGTGTAAACTCTCAATTAGCAGATGCTGAGAGAATCGAGGGTTACAGAATAGACCTCTGGTCATGTGAAGGCGGGGTTCAATCATTTCCACCCCAACACACATCAGTGGGCTTTTTGCATGCAGAGTGGAAGTGCTCACATTCATGTGTGAGTCAGGGTGAGAGCTCCTTTGCACTGACCAGAAGTTGTGTCCCATGAGCCCATGGGCCTCACCTGCCCAGATCTGCTTAGAGCTTTTAGACTCTGGGGTCCCTGGGGCAACAAATGGACTTTCTGTTCTTCTAATCCAGGCTCTGCACTGGTGAAAGCACTTTTCTGTGAGTCAGGTGGGGAATAAATGTGATAAAAGAAAATTATAAAAGTCTAAAATAAGGAAATAATGATACATGCAGTACTTACTGATTGGTAGCAAAAAAAAAAAAAAAAAGAAAAGAAAAGAAAAGGAAGTGAGAGAGTGCTGAGCTCTGTGACAGAAATAGGGATACATGGAACTTGTTATGTGGGCGAAGATTTAGTTTAACATGCATTGAGTTGAAGTAATTCTGAAATACCCAGACAGAAATTCCCAGTAAACCTAAATCTGGAGACCTAATACATACATTATGATGACTGTAGTTAACAATATTGTATTGTACACTTAAAATTTGCAAAGAAAATAGAACTTAAATATTCGAATCATTGAGAAGAAGAGGAGAAAGACAGAAAGGAAAATAGAAATCATTTGAGGTGTTGTTTGTGTTAATTAATTTCTGGCGTTCATTTCACAATATATAGGTATGTCAAAAAATTTTGTTGTGTACCTTAAATATACGCAATTTTAATTTATCAGTTATAACTTAAGAAGGCTCTTTAAAAAAAAAAAGCAATCAGATCCCAGAAAAGAAAACTTGCATGGTTTTGAATTACTTGCTTAGAAGCCATAGTTAGGTCTGTGTGACAGGCATGGGGTTGTGAGTTCAATCCCTGGTGCCACAAAAAAAAAAAAAAAAAAAAAAAAAAAAAAAAGAGAGAGAGAAAAGAAAGAAAGAAGCCATAGATAGAGCTCTGATAGTGATAGGATTCTTGAGCAGTGGAAGTTTGGAGGTTGGAGAAACAATGGGAAAAGAAAACCAAGAAAGAAACAGGTGGAAACCATCGGATCGGACTAAGTAAGCCCTGTGAGTGTTTTGGGGACTGAGGAGAAAGGGAACTAAGAAGAGAAGGTTGTAAACTAAGTTGATTGCTGCAGAGAAAATCATTGAATCCATATCAGGTTGCTGCGGTTGGAAGTTAAGTGGCCCTGAGTAAGTTCTAAATTAGTCAAAGAAGGGATAATAGAGGAGACTTGTAACCTCAGGATTATGTGCCAAAAATTCATACACTGAAGTCCTGATTCTCAGTACCATACCTCAGAAGTGACTATATTTGGAGATAAGGTCTTTAAAGAGGTGATTAAGTTAAAATGAGGCCATTACAATGAGCTGTAATACAAGCTGACTGGTGTCCCGATAAGATGAAGATATTAAGACACAGACATGCAGAGAAGCCATGTGAAGACACGGAAAAGGCACCGTCTACACGCCAGGCAGAGAGGCCTCCAGAGAAACTAACCCTGCCAACTTGTCGGTGTCAAACTTTCAGCTTCCAGAATTATGAGGAAAGTATATGTATACCATTTATACCACTCCATCCATGGTGTATGGTATTAGAGCTCTATAAAATAAAATGTGGTTTACACATTATTCTTTCCAGGAACTAAAGAAAATCAGAATAAATGCTGATGAATCCTAATGAATATTCCCTTATGAAGTCAGCAATCAATATGGGGTCCAGTTGATCAAAACCCGTGGTTTTTAGTTTGTCTGAATATTAGGATCACCTTTGGATTATTTCAAAGTAAAATAAAATCTTGATACCTAGGCATCTCCTTAGAGAATACACAAAAGGGATCCAAGTGTCAGTAGTTTTTAACTTGTCAGGTTACTCTTCAGGTGATTCCAGTGTGCGGCAATGTTGAGAACCAACACTCTAAAGAACAATCTCTCTACGAAAAGCCAGAGATACAGACAGGGTGTCTAAAAGTCTCTTTAGGCAGCAAAGACCTAGCTATGTTGGAAATCTGTGGGACATAAACATATCATAGGGTTTCTCTGAGTTGGCTTGAAAGTGCATAGAGATGGCCCACGTAGTGAAGCCCTGAGGAGTCCAGGGCAAAGAGGGAGATGATAGGTGTGCATTGAGTGATGAAGACACTATTCAATTATTGCTAGACCTTGGGAAAAATCAATAATTCACAGAAAAAAAGGTCATTAGTGCTTAGTAATGAAGCTTCATTTCTTCACATTGAAATCCAACTCTCATTCATCAAGTGTTCATGTTATAAAAGCGGAAATGAAGGAGTTCTGCAAAATGAGTTGCTTTTAGCCAGGTGTGGTGGTGCACACCTGTAATCCCAGCACTTGGGAGGCTGAGGTAGGCAGAGTGTTGTGAGTTCGAGGCCTGTTTGGGCTACAATGTGAGCACAAGGCTGACCTGAACTACATGGTGCGACCCTGCCTCAAAAAAACTAGGGCCGGGAGTTTGGCTCAGTGGCTTAAGTGCCTGTCTGGCAGGCGTGAGATTGTGAGTTCAATCCTCGGTGCCGCAAAAACAAACAAACAACAACAACAACAACAAAAAAAAACAGTTGCTTTTCCTAAAGATATTCACTTGGCAGACTCGGATTTTGAGCCCAGTTCTGACTACAGATTTCATGCTACACTGACATCCTATCATGTGTCTTCATTGGTTTAGGGGGCAGGGGCAAGGGTAGAATGGGAAATGTGGTGGGCTTTCTTGTGTCAGCTTAGATAAAGTGGAACCACATTTTCCAGAATTTTTCACCTTGTGTATTTCCAGGTTAGCATGGGTCAAAGAAGATATTTTGAAGTTGGAAGTGACGTAGCAGACATATTCTTATTTTACTTAGAGGGTCATTGCTATGGTCAAGATCTAAAATGCTCCTCCACACCCCTTCACCAGATCCTTTGTGTTCAGAGGCAGGATTTTCAAAAGGTGATGAGATCAGATGGGCTCTAACTTGATTAATGGATTAATCCACTGATGAGATCATGATATGATGACATTATTGGGAGATAAAAGAAAGAAGGTGGGGTTTAGTTGAACAGAGTAAGTCATCGGGGGTGACTCTGGGAACTGTGTCTAGTACCTGGCCCTTTGCTCTCTGGCTCTCTTCCTCTCTTTGACTGCTGCCTGCTATGAGGTGAACCACATTATTCCATCACATGACTTGCTACAATGTTTCTGCCTCTCCACAGTAGCCAGTGAGAGACCATTCAGTAAACTGAATGGTCTGAACTGAAACCTCTGAAACTGAGCCAAAATAAATCTTCCCTCCTCCAAGCTGATTTTCTCAGGTATCTCTTTATAGTGATAAAAAGCTAACTCAATCATCAATGCCCAAGGTCTTCACTCTTAGTTTATTTTCTGGCTCATTTGGCTAGGGTTGGGTATTAGTTTATAACAACTCACACTCCTATGAAGTCTTCTCCTTCAGTGTCTTTGACTGCTGGCCTCATTTCTGTTTCGTTTACTGATAAAGGGTGTCACCATCTTCTGCAGGACAATGACGGACTATAGTTTCCACTCATCCACATAGGTTCTACTCATTTATGTAGGTTCCATACATCTTTGATTCCCCCAACTCTGCTCTGGAGACTGTAGGCTGCTCTATGTCAGATAAAGAACAGCATTTTGTAGACTGTTTAACCTGGTTAAATGGTTCTTACAACTGTATAACGCTAAATTCTGACATTAAATCTCTTCTTATTTATACTGCCTAATGGGTCTGTCTCTTGTACTGATACATGATGGACAGGAAGTGTATCTCTAGAAGTTTTTTGAGAAAACAAAGCAGAATCATTATACTGAAAAGTTCTGTTCTTGGGTATCTCACACCCAGGCAACTCATTAGAAGCACTATCATATGCTCTGAAATCAGAAAGTAACCCTGAGCTATGAGGCTGGAAATTCAGTCTCAGATTAGTGGCTTATAGCTCATGATCCATGAAGAGCTAATCAGTGAGTGTTATCACCATACTGTGCTAGATCCTGGGTTCATTGTCAGTGTCATAGGAGTGGTTTCCAAAATGCTTTGCTGTCAGAGAGAGGTTGAAGGATGACCCTTTTCTGGAGAAGACTGGTTTCAAGAGGACTTTTTTTTTTTTTTTTTTTTTTTGGCGATAAAAAAGGTACAAGAATTGGGGTAGGACATCTCCAGGCCTCACAACAAGGCTCTGTTATGTCCCCTGTGCCATTCTAGGTCCCAGGTCACCTAAGGGAGGGAAAGACACTGGAAATGATAGACAGTGGAACTTCAAGTGCAGGCTGTGATGCTTCCGCAACCACCTCCTCTTATTTCCCTCACTATGCGAGGGGACTCAAGTAGGAAAACAGTTCATTCCTACTAGCCAACATCGCCACTTTTCTGATCTCAGATTCAGAATAATTATCCCTAGAGCTGTCTGAAGGACTTTTGGACAACATTCTTGTATAAAAATGCCTGAGTTTCGAATTTTTATAAATTCACCCAATTATCTTCCCTGGACTCTTTAGAACCTTACCATCACCACCACCACCACCACCACCTCTGCTAGCATCACCAGTAACAACAGCACCATGGAGCTCACAAGCTGTCTCACAGGATCTGCTACATAGACTGGCTAATTGTGCTCCAAGAGTGAGGCGTCTGGGCACTCTTTGAAACACTGTTATGTCTCCTCTGGGACCACTGACCTTAGTTTGAGCATCATTAGTTGATTTGAGTGAATGTAAATGTACTTTTCATTGTGATATTTACTGTTCACTAAAAATTTTTTCCCAGTATTACTCCTTCTCAAACAAAGATTATCCGTTCCTGGTCTGAGATAGGTTGAGTGCTATTTTCTAGACTTTCCTTGTTGACTGTTCACTCTAAGAGAATGCGGTGATCCTTGGTACCTTACACAATGGGTATTCACCCTGCTCTGGGGAGGGAGATGAGCAAGCGCACGATGATCATTGTAGATGCAGGGACTGGGTGAACACAAGTTGTCACTGGTTAGGTTTCCAGGGAAGCAAATGCTGAAGTTAGCAGATAGGGAATTTATTAAAGGTTGACATTAGGGTCAAAAGATGTCAAAAGGAAGGCAGGACACTTGCATGGAACAAGCTGGGTTTTGATGCATTCTCCATGAAGGTTTTAGATAATCTGCTAGAGGACCTAGACAGTCTGGGATGATCTTTCAAAGTGGGGCCTTGTTGGGGTTAAGGGGTCTTTCCTTTATAACCTGCTGTTGACAGCCTTTAGAGCCATTGCTTTGGCATCTGGGAGAAAGCCCCTGGATCAAGGGGCCAAGGTACTTTCCTAAGATGGATGATAACTGAGGACTATTTGCTGGCAGCAATCCCAGCAGCTGTAGAAGAAGCAAGTTCTCTACTCTCGATTGAAGATCTACGTTATATATCACAGAGCCTACCACACAAACAAGTCAGTTTTGAATGTATTTCTGTGGAGAGGGACGGAATCCCTAACTCTTCACTTAGGAACATGTGGCCTCTAGATACAGATCACTTTGGTGATTCAGGAAATTCAGGGTGGATGACGCTAGAGATATCACTGGGCACAGATCTAGTAACTCACTGAGTAGTTCTGAGGAAAACACTGGAGGATATTAACCATGGCTCAAAGATCATCACCAAAGGTCTTAAATCCTCCTTTCTTCTCATGTTCCTAGACTCATTTCAAGACTCATTGCTTTTCTGATGCTGTCACTTTTCTTCTCCAACCCGTACTGGTCTCTATCTTCTGTGTTGTTCCAGGTTTGTATGATGTGTCCCCAGTTTTTTGTATCAACTTTCTATACCAGTTTTCTATATCAGCTCTGTGTCAGAAAGAATGATTCCACTTACCTCTTTGTCTCATAACCTTTATGGCTAACTAATGGGCACCCCATAATTATAGTAAATATATGGTGGATTTGCTATCAGGAAAAACAAAGATACAAGGCTGTAGAGAAATTTCAAATCTTGAGATTAACAGACTGTCTTAATTGTCTTAATTTCATGCACCAAAGGGAAGTCAAGAAGCCCAGAATGGCCGATAAGATGTAGGTGCTTTCAAGTAGAATCCCATTTTTAAGAACAAAATATAAAAGTAAAAGCAAATATCTGATCCCTTTAGCTCATCCCCATTATGTCAGACAGGACTTTGCACTCACTGTTACATGCACCTGGGTTTACTGACATCCTTCCCCTACCCTGTGACCTTCATCTTCTCTCTCTGACTTCTGCACACATGGAGCCTCCCTACCCCCATGTCCAGAACATGGAACTTGCTTGAGCCATGATCATGAGCTTTGTAACTTTTGAAGACATTGAAACAAAGCTGGATCGCTCATATCTGGAAGGATCTGATTTTGCACTCTCCTCCCCGGGTTACTAACAATCTGACTTTTAAATAGAAGGTCAGATGAACTCTAGAGATTTTCAGATGCATTTGCAGGTCAAGGAGGTACACATTTCTAGTAAGAAGTATGTCATGCCCTCAGCATTAGAACCCGGAATGCATAAACTGCATTGCACAGAGACTGTGACACACATTTCCCTTTGCAGCATGTAGTCTGAGAGTGCTCTAGTTAAAGACTTTTTCCTGTCAAGATCTTTTTACCCTCCACAAACCAGTTCATTTCCTCCCCAATCCTAGCTCCATGAAGGGAGAGTAAACCTTGGTCTGAACTGTAAGATTCATTGTTTGGGAGATACTGAGTTTCAAGCAGTGGCATAATACCTTGTCTTTGATCTAACTTAGTTGATTTGTCAAGCTTGAGTTTTTTTTTTTAAACCAAAATCCAAACACTTCCTTTTGTTCTTTAGGGAAGTCAGAGTAGTTAATATCTGTTTTTTTTTTTTTTCTCTAGGCAAGCATCCACACTGCACAGAACTGCAGTGTCTCCATCAAAAAGAGGATGTGTGGTCCTGAGGTAAAATCAGTCCACCTTTTTCAATCTCTTTTAATTTTTGTGTATAGGGAGAAGGCAATAACAATAAACAGAGATGGTCTGCTTTCACATTTTCTATGGAAGCCATCTATTTTTCTAGAGACCCATCTGCTCAACCACTTTTCTTCAGATGTTACAGTTCTCTTGGATGCTTTTCCCTCTCCAACTTTATTCTTTTCAGAAGCGAGTGATTTCTTAGACTTATCCTTTCTTCTTTTACCCAGAGAAACAGAAAAATGCATAGGCTCATTGGAAAATTAATCTGCACCTTTGAGTTCATTCTAGTTGAATCCTATTTTGAAGAGGTTCTTTATTCCATCAGTCCTCACAAGGCCTTCTGATTCTCTTTGGTTTATGGGAGAGAAATTCTTTGCATTTGTACTGGCTCTGGGCTTATTTGCCTTAAGATCTATTTCTCAGGTTGTCCCTGTTCTACTCTTTATCACATTGCAAAATTTCAGATTTTTATGTTAAGTAATACTGCTTCATGTAGGCAGCTAAGGTCACGTGCAACTTAGTGACTGTTGGTCAAGTGTTGAGTTTTTGTTCGCCAGAAGCTACTTTTCAAGGAGAGACTGAACACCTACAGAAGTGGATGTGGCTTTGCTCTAAAATTTGTCTCTCACCTTGGAAGATATGTTTCAGCATGTCTAAGAACCCTGGGCTCCCAGAAATTTCATGAAGATACATGCATGCAACCTACCAAAGTGTCTAAAGTTGCTCCTTTGCACTCAACAGGTCTAAAGCAAGATGTCAATGCTATAGTGGGCCACTGTGATGTGTCAGGAATTAGAGAAAGTGATCAAGGGCCCGTGATTAGATGATAGAGAGTTGGACATTCAATAAAGCTCTAAGTAAGGACTATGAATGTGAATTTTAAATGTCTTTAGTGGTCTCAAAGAATAGAGGAGGAAAAAAAGTCACTTGCCAGGTCAAAAACCATATGCAAGAGTTAACTGATTTACTTTATCAAACAAAGCCATGCCTAGAATAACCACTGCAACTGTCATTCTACAAAACATTTTGCTCTGCACAGGTCAAATTGGTGAGTTAAGTGTGTGTGTGTGGGGTGGGGGGTTGTGACAGGAATTGTTACCTTTGTATCATTCAAATTAATCTACAAAATCAATAAAATTCTTGTAAAAATTTCATCAGGAGTTTTTGAGACTTTCAATATATTAAATTTAACATTTTTACAGAATAACAAAAATCTATCAGATGCCAGGTGTGGTGGTGCACTCCTGTAATCCCAGCACTCAGGAAGCTGAGGCAGGGGGATTGTTGCAAGTTCAAGACCAGCCTGGGCTACAAAGTGAGTCCAAGGCCAGCCTGAACTGCACGGCAAGTTCTTGTCTCAAAAAGACAAAAAAAAAAAAAAAAAAAATCTATCAGAGGTGAGATTAATTTTGATTAAAAAAGAACAAATATGGGGCCTTATATTATCAGATATTAAAACAGAAGTCCTGAGCAATAAGACCAAGTTATCTGTAAATCAATAATACATGTATAAAGTCAAACAAATAAACCAGTGGAGCAGACTAGAGACATCATAGTGAGACCTTATACACATATGAAAACTTAAAGCTGGTATCACAAAATAATGAGGAATGCTGTCTTGCTTAGCACATGATGTTGGAAAAACTGGATTATTCTATGGAGAAAAAACTGGATTTATACCTAAAATCAAATATAAAGGTGGACTCTAAAAACCTAATGCTTAAAAAAGTAAAGTTGTGAAATTAGAGGACAATAATCTAGAAAGATACCATAGTGACTTTGGGGCAAGGAAGTTCTTAAACAAAATAAAAATGCAAATTAAAATTAAAAAACTAACACATTTGACTGCATAAAAATTAAAAATTCAATAAAAGATGCTATGGACAAAGTTGACTGATGACAATGTGAGGTGATGTGTTTGGAAAACAAGAGACTTATTTACAGAAAGCAGCCACTCTAGCAGGAAAGCAGTAGAATCTAACAGGAACAGACAGAAATTCTATTAACAGCATGGGCAAAGGACGCCAAACAATTATGTCACAAAAGAGGAAACCAAATATGGTGACAATCATGTTCAAATAGGCTTACACTTACCAATAATTAGAAAAGTGGAAACAGAACACTGACTTAACATCTCTTTATCTCATCTGATTGGCATAATTAGAACACTAAATAATGACGAGGCTTAGGGAATGTCCATGCACTGTTGAGGGTGGAAGCAACTTTGAGGACCACCTGATATTACCTGTTGCATCAGTCCTTCTCCTGGGTATGTACGCAGAGAAAGTTTGACACAGTTCTATGAAGGGATATAGAAGTTTGCCAGTGTTTATAGTAAGTAGTAAGTAATTTGGGTGTCCATTGCTGGGGGATTGAGTAAGGAAAGTATGGTGGAATATCCTGCAGAAGGTAGGAGAAATAAGCTAGATGTACACATGGTCGGGAGTAGTGGTGCATGCCTATAATCCTAGCACTTGGGAGGATGAGGCAGAAGGATTACTGAGAGTTTGAGGCCAGCCTGGTCTACAAAGTGAGTTCAAGGCCAGCCTAAACTGTGCTGTGAAACCCTATCTCAAAAAGAGAAGAATAACCCCAAAACCTAGATGTACACAGAGCACATGGATCAAAAAACTGCCAGATGAACAATAGCATAGTATCATCTAAAAAAAAATTTAGGCTCAAGAAAATTATATATGAGGTATGATATATGATATATGTACCTGAAGGAAAGAAATCAGACACATTTAAATGACTGAAATGTTAGGAAAAGGGATTAGTAAATAAAAATGCAAGGAAACAAAGGCAAGTACAGTGAAAGTTGCTATGGACCAGAGAGGAGAGTGAGCCGTACAGTGAACGATTAACTCTGCACTCGAGGCTATGAAATGAGAAGGAAAATAAAACCAAACAAAGAAAACAGAATGAAAGAAAAACACTTACAGAGAATTTTATCTTCAGTACAGAACCAAAATTCAACAATATATTGCATATAAAATGATATCTCGGGCTGGGGATATAGCTCAGTGGCATAGCGCCTGCCTAGTAAGCATGAGATCCTGAGTTTGATTCCTGGTACCCCACCTGAAAATAAATAAATAAATAAATGAAAAAAGAAAGAAAGAAAGAAAAGGAAAAGAAAAAAGGGTATCTTGAAGACAGTGGCTCAGCAAAGTTAAAAGTAAAAAAATACGGCAAAGATATATCAAGGCAAACAGCACTGAAGGCAAGTGGAAAAGGCTAAATTATGTGTCTCGTCTAAGCCCCATAAATCTTTGGAATTAAATGTTATGACAGCAAAGTACTTGACACATGGACTTCAGGAAAGCAAAAGAGAAATAAACTTAAGCACAATGACAGTAACAAATAACTTCTGTAGACCCAGCAGATCAAGTGAATAAAAAATAAGGAAGTGCATGATTTGAATGGCATGATGAATAAAGAATTCCTAAAAGATAAGTATTGAATTCTGAAAGAATTCACTACCATTTAAGTACTCGTGGGCCATCTACAAAAATTGACCATATTTTAGATCACAATATCACAAGTGCAGTCAGTTTTGTTTCTTTGTTTTTAGCACTGGGGATTGAACCTAGGGCCTTTGTGCTGAGCTATATTCATTTTACTTCGAGACAAGGTGTTGCTATCTCATCCAGGCTAAACTGGGACTTTGATTCTCCTGTGTCAGCTTCCCAGGCTGCTGGGATTATAGACATGCTTCTCCATACCTGGCACAAATTATTAAAAAACAAAACAAAACAAAACACAGAATTAGGCAAAAATCTTCTCAAGAAGTTAGTTTTAAAAATACCTCTCTAAATCAACTTTGAGGTCAAATAAAAAACGGAACTGAGGCTGGGGATACAGCTCAGGGTCACATCACCTGCCTGGAAAGCACAAGGTCCTGAGTTCCATTCTCAGCACCAAACAAAACAAAACAAAACAGAACAAAACAAAAAAACACCCAAAAAACAACAACAAAAGAACTTCAACAATTTATCTTAGAGACTCAAAAATAAAGATAATAAAAGGTCTACATATACAAATCTGAGACTTGTAACTAAAAATTGTTCTCAGGAAAATTCATTAAACACTTGGAAAGACTATCAACAAGAAACCTTGGAAATATGAAAAAGTGTTGATTTTGAGAATTGAAGAACATATCAACAAAACCAATTAAGATAAAAGCAGATACTAATGAATTAAACAAAGATTCTCACAATAGAATATATGAATAAATTCAAAAGGTTTTTCATGAAAAGTAAATAGAGAAGCCACTGAATAACCTCGTCAAGAAAGAAGGGGTAATGAAATGTACAGCATTTGAAAACCCACACCCAACAAAAAATATTAGTTATCCAATTTTATGCATAGGAATTATCATATTTTATGTACATGAATTTAAAATTTTGTTTTACTTAGATAAATAGAATAAAAGTCATGACAAAAATTGAGACTATTGTTAGGGAGCCACACCTCCACGCATATCAGAACAGATGATTTCACATTCACTTTTTTTAATCTTCAAGGAAAAGATAAATTTAGTAGTATTTAATTTTTTTTTGCTTACAGAGAAAGTTGCTAATATAATAAGAAATCAATATAACAATGATATCAAAGCTTTTCAAAGCAAGAATAAAAAGCTACAGATAAATTCTTGTTATGCATTTATGCAAAAGCTTTACATAAGATATGATCAAATAGGATTCAGCAGGATATTAATATATATCACACCCAGATATCACTGCAAGAATTATTCATTATTAGGAGATCTGTTAATACAATTCGTCCTATTAAGAGAAAAGGGAACAAAAGCAACACCAGAAAGATGTTTAAAAAGATCAATATTTATTTCTGATTGGAGAGTAAACAAAATTCTTGCTGATTTATATAGTAGGCAATACTGTGAAAATTATACATACTATATAAATTAAAAGCAAGCATTGTGATTAATAGTGAAACAAAATACATATCTATTATTTTTGTGAATAAAGCAAATATGTCTACTATCATCAAGGATAACTAACGTTGTCCTAGGAAAGTTGGTCAATACACTGACAAAAAGAAGAAGCATGAGTCCTACAGATGCGTAGAAGTGGAATGATGTTATCTGTAGATATGGTTCCATTTCTTGAAAACCTAAGAGAATTAACAGGATTTTAGAAATGTTAAGAGAACTCTGTGAAACTCTTGGGTACAAAAATAAATTGGTATGCTTAATGTTGTAAACATGAACTAAAAATAATAATAATAGCAATAATGAAAATGGGGACAGGAGATTTAAAGATGGAGAGAGGAGGATGGGTGGACAGGGGAAGGTGTGTTATGTACATGGACCTGCTCCCTAAGATGAGTGCAAACTGCATGCACAGGAAACATGTACTAATAAAAAAATCAGTAAGTATGAACCACCCCTTAGCCTATGTAGGAAAACAGACATCTGAGAAATATTATAGAATAAAATGTCTATATAATAATGTCATTTTAAAAGGCTAAAAATAAAATTAACAAGAAATAGGTAAAATTCATATGAGGGCAATTAAAAAGCTGCTGAGAGATCTAAACAAAGACAACATAAATGGAACTATATATCATTCTTGGATTGGAAGATTACATGGTATAAAAACATCAATTATTCCTAAAGTTAACCTCTGATGGCAATAAAATTCTAATACAGCCCCAATTAAAATTCTAAAAACCCCAGCTTTTGAAGTTTTGCTTTCAATATGAGCTAATATATACAACCTAGCAGGTGATACTCAATAAATTATCTATCAATATAGACATCTAATCCGAAAAAAAATACATGTCACTTTTCTTCTCCCCATATCCACCCAGATTCAAAACTTAACTATCAATTTTTTTTGTTTTTTTGAGTTAGGATCTCACTCTGTAGCCCACACTGGCCATAAACTAGCAGTGATCCTCCTGCCTCAGCCTCCCAAGTAACAGGATTACAGGTATGCACAACTCTACTCAGTCAATTTCTAGAAGAAACGATTCCATCAAAAATTTTTTGAGACTCAGACAGTACTAAACAATAAACATTGAAGTTTGGGAGCTCCTATGATGGGTTGCATCATGGAACATATGGCTTCTTCTTTCCATTACATTTGTATTCTCCAAACCAATGAAAGTAATTAGAATAAAGGGCCTTTTACAAAATTGAAAACACTGAACAGATTTCTCTTTACCACCACTTAGCATGCTTTTGGCCAATTTAATGTCATTAATTAGGTATATAAATGCAGGGACTTAGTTTTCATTATAACTTAAATCCGGGCCAAAATAATATGTCACTTCCCTGCCTTCAAATGTCCCTGTGAGGAGTATACTCTTTCTGGCTTTTCCGGGAGAGGAGAGAATTACCTGCTGGGGAAAGTTAGATCAAGCACATTGAATGTGGGGACTTTCGGCTTATCATTCTCCCTGCAAAGATGTGTCTGCTCACAGTAGCACACATCTAGGTCTGCAGTCGTCTCTGCTGTGAGCAGCTGCTGTGGGGATAGGTGTCGGGCATTTATCTCTTGCACTTACAAGGCTATGTGTAAGTGTCAAGTCTGCAGTGAAATACTTGAATGACCACTGTGGTTGCAAATTTAAGCCGCATCCTCCCACTAGTCATTGGGTATTATTAAAGCTGTTATGTGCTAAAAAGAATAAAAGTCCTTTTTGAGTCAGGATTTGCTTTCTTTTTTTCTCTCTTTTGAGACACGATCTCACTATGCAGTTCAGGGTGGCCTTGAACTCACTATGTAGCCCAGGATAGCCTCAAATATGCAGTGATCCTCCTGTCTCAGTCTACTGAGTGTTGGGATTACAAGTGTGCACCACTATAGCCGGCAGGATTCGCTTTCTTGAGAGGGTAGTTTTAGGGTACAAAACTTTAGTGTACATTTTTAACATTAATCTTAGCATCAAATTCTTTTGACACTAAAGCTGCCTTTCAAGAAGGCCTATATGTGCATACGAACATCTCTGTACGTGTATTTTCTGTACCTATGAAATTCCTGTTAAAATTGCACTGTTAAGTTTAATAAATACTATAAATAATACTTATTCATGTATGTACTTATTCATATATACATTTATATATTCATAAAAGTTTTTTGGAAATATCAGAAAAATAGTTACTTTTGAATATAAGTATTTTGGCTGATTTTTCCTTTCTTTTAATTTTTAGGTTGCATTGTTTTCTAATGTGTTTTATGTTTATAATTTAAGCAAATATTTTTAAAAGATTCCTTTTAAGAATACTCTTTCCAACTCACTTAAAAATGAAATGGGACACCCACAATTTTTCCTTTATTTGATCTGTTTTATGTATCTGCATTTCTACCAGATGTAGAGCCCAGTTCACCTCAGTTCATTTCTTTCTGGCTCCATCTCCAGCTGCTCCAGCCCAAGCAGACAGCACAGGATCCCCAGGCAGGTAAAGGGAAGCCTGGACAAGACGCCGCAGTGGGAGGACCTCTCCCCAGGCCTGTCCTCCTTGGAAGATGGGTTTTGCCTTTAATGCAGCAGGGTGAGACTTTGGTCCTGAAGAGCAGCGTCAGAGTCCTGCTCAAGGTGAGTCTCAAGCAAAGTCATCAAGTCCCCTGGGAGGTGTGGGGTTGTGGAGGCCTGTGAGGCCTAAAAGAAGCAAATCTGAGGCCTGCTGGTTTCCAGTCTCCAGGTCTTCAGAAAGTACCAAGCTAGAATGCTGTAGAGAAAAGGGGAAGGAAGGTGAGGAGCGGGTGATCCGGGAAAGAACTGTCTAAACACACTCATGAGATCCCCCAAGGAGAACTGAGGCCTGGAATGAGGAAGGTGGCCAGCACAAGCTCAGATTCAGCCTCCACACGGGAGCCATTCCAAATCTGCCCTCGGGGCTTCTTCCCAGACCTGAGCCTTTCCAAAAGGCCTTTCAGAGTGTGTGTTGTTTGATTTTGTCCCAACACAGTGGGGAAGTTGGACCAGACGTTATCCCACTTTTTTTTGACAAAGGTACTGAGCTTCAGCTTATACATCTCCTTACATGACTGGTACATGGGGGAGGCAGCCTCTAACTCCACACAGCTGACTCCACATATCAGATCCTTTCCTGCGCCCCATACTGCCTCTATCTTTGGAGCAAGCCACAGCTATCACAAGTTCCTCAAAGAAGGCATGGGCCCATAGCTACTAATGATTTTCCTTCTCAGTGAGCACCTCTAGAAGGCTAGTATGTGCCTGGTCCAAAGGCTTGGAGGGCTCTGGGGAGGTGGGAGCAAGGGTCTCCCCAGCTTCCTTGCCATTCAAGGGCTCTGTGGGAACTTTGAGACCTTCAGAGGTCCTAAACTTTCTTCAGTTTACCTCTACCCTGAAGGAACTTTGTCCTTTACCATTTGTGGCTTGACTTCTATGGCAGATCCAGATTCCTTCCATCACATTCCCCTACATCCTCTCCAACTAGAATGAAGGCTTCCTTTTGTTGAACAGAGTTGTTTAGGAAAGGGCTCAGAAGAGCCGAGTAGTTTATAGAACAATGTAAGCAGTGTCACTTTGATTATGACCATTCAAATTATATAATTCCATGGATTAATAATTATTTTCTTGGCATTATATCTCAATCCACAACCACAAAAGCACTGAGGCTTTGT
Organism: Dasyprocta punctata; assembly: GCA_004363535.1. Lineage (NCBI taxonomy): Eukaryota > Metazoa > Chordata > Mammalia > Rodentia > Dasyproctidae > Dasyprocta > Dasyprocta punctata. The sequence continues at coordinate 18,790 of RJWM01028459.1, forward strand.
CTCTGGAGGAGGGCAGGATAATTTGAACACAGAGAAGAGAGCTCTGGCCCAACTTAATATGAACTAATAGTGTTGCCCTGGCCACAGGCTGCTGTAGAATGGATGAGTGGTTCAGAAAGGAGAAAGGGGTGGTGGGGACTCATAAGGAAAACTGGAGGCTCGCTGGGTCAGGCCTCCATGCCCAACCCGACACTGCCATACCCACCTTCACACACGGCCCCTGCATCCTCATCATGTCCACAGTCGAAGGCCTCCACCTGCTCACATTCAGCCAGCGCCACCTCTGTCCCGTTACACAGGGCCACCTGAATGAGCACAGGCAGGGTGTCTTCTGCCACAGGTGGATACAACATGGCTACTGGTGTGTGCTTGGCTGCTCCACAGCCCAGCTCCTGGCACACCACTGCCACATCCTTCATGTCCCAGCCGTCATCACACACAGTACCCCAGGGACCTTCCTGTTCTACCTCCACACGTCCTTCACAGCGGTGCAGACCATTCATCAGACGGACTTTGCGTGGAGCTTCTGCAAATGGAAAGGTTTAGCCCTCTCTGAGGAATGTACGTACTCTTCAGCAACTCCAATGTAGAAAGAGGTTGTCTAATGGCAGTGGATTTGTGTGTGATATGAGGAAGGGAATTGCGTAAAGCAGGGAATGACCAAGCTTTGGCTTTGCTCTACTTTGCTACTATGTCCTACAACCATCTCATCTCATCAATGATCCCACTCAACGACACCTAGGATAGAGGCATTGTTTTCAATCTGAAAATGAAGAAAAGCAGGGACATACAGATTTGCAGTTGGTTTTGCATAGGCTCTTAGAGACAGAGAAGAGTTAAGTCTTTCTTTCTTAGAATTGGAGACTGAGTCCTAAAAACCTGTTCCACACTTCACCAGTGACTGCACCAACTGCAGTCACCAAATGTGTTTTCTCTGCATAGGGCAGACCTCACACATTTGCACACACAGGTTAATCTTGAACTCTGCCTTTTTTTCTTTTTTTTAAACTGGAGTCATCTCTAGTAAAAAGGACAGATATAAAGCTAGAGCTGTCAAGGGGCAAATTTGCCAGCTAAAAAAGAAGGTAATGGAGGAATACAGAGCAAAGAGGAAATAATACAGAACCCTTGGATCCAGTTCCACATAAAACCCAATCCATTCCCAACCTTTCCACCAACATAACATTTTTGGCAGGGTTCTTGTCAGGTCAATCGGTATGGGATTTCTATAATTGGCAGCCAAGGTGCCTTGTATCACTAGTCAATTACTAAGGCCATAACAAAGACCCTGAACAAAGGTAGATATGAAATCACAGGCAATAAGGAGAATGATTTTAAAAAATGAATGGATTAAAGAGAGCAAGCATATACAACACTATAAAGACTGAATAAATAAAAAAACTAACTCACTTTAATATAAAGCTAAATATTGGACTTTGAATGCCCCAAGCAAAACAAAACTCATATTCTTTTAAATCTCTATGTAGGATATTTATATACATTGATTGTCCATTTAACCATCAAGGAATTCTAGTCATTTTCCCCCAAATATAATTTGACAGGCGAAATTTTTCAATAAAGGTTAAACACAAGAATAACAGAGGAATAGCTAAGAAATTAATAAAACAAATGTTAAAAATAAAATCTATTTGTAAGAGATTATAAATGCTGGGTCATTAAAAGAAATGAAATCCCATATTAAACATACCTTAGACATTGAACAAAGGCAAATATTATGCATCAAAACTTTTAGGAAGAGGTAAAAGTGGAACTTAGAGGTGAGCATACAGTTTTAAATGCATTTACTGGAAAATAAATAAAGATGAAAAATATATGTTTAAGAAATTAAAAAGAAACATAATCCTAAAATACAAAAGAAGGAAAGAAATACTGGAGATAAAGGAGAAATAATCAGAAATAATCAGAAAAACAAAAATCATCTGAACAAAGAAATTATATGGGTGTGAACAATAAAAATAATAAAAATAAAATCTGACTCTGAAAAGAGCCATGCAACAGAAAAACCTGTGGCAAATCTAACCATAAAAAAGAGACCACACAAACACAATAGAATAAAAAAGAAAGCATAGTCACAAATTATGAAGACTACAAATTTGATGAAAACAGTATGTAATAAATTTGAAAATCCAGATAAAACACACTTGATGTTTTGAATAAAAACATCTAGATTGTGTTTTTGTTTGTTTGTTTGTTTGTTTGCAGCACCGGGGATTTAACTGACAACCTCGCGTCTGCCAGGGCAGGCGCTTAAGCCGCTGAGCCAAACACCCGGCCCTAGTTTTTTGAGGCAGTGTCGTACTATGTAGCTCGGACCGGCCTTGCGCTCGCCTTGTAGCCCAAGCCGGCCTCGAACTCACAACGCTCCTCCTACCTCAGCCTCCCGAGTGCTGGGATTAAAGGCGTGCGCCACCACGCCCGGCTTAGATTGTGCTTTAAAAAATTGGAAAATTTGAAAAGACTGATTAAAAATATTTGACGAGAGAGGTAAAATTTTACCAGGCTTCTAAAGTTATTTTGGTTAGTTTCCCAAAGACTCTACAAGTGACAGGTAGCTCGAATATTGTTTTACATTGCTGCAGAAATGATGCAGACTCCTGAAATCATTCTTATGAGTCTAACCTATCCATGAAAACAAAAACAAAAACAAAACTCCCTCACTTATAAATAGGATGTAAGGGCACCAGGGGTGCATCTCAGTCATAGAGAGCTTGTTTAGTATGTGTAAAGTCTGTTTTCAATTTCCAGCACCAAGCAAACAAATAAGATGTAAAACTTTGAAGGAAAATATTAGTAAATTGTATATAGTTAAATCTATGGTGACTAAAATGGGTTTATAGGAGGACTATCAATACAATTGTCTATTAATAAAAGCTTACAGGAAAAAAAATTATGTATCCAACATGTTATACTAACATGGTATCAAAGACCAAATTTTCTTTGATTCTGGTAGTCCTGGTCTAAAGTTCCATCTTTGTATCTAATCATTGTACTCCTATTAAATAACCTTGGACAAGTTACTTACATTTAAATTCCATTATCCCATTTATAAAAGGAGAACTGATGTGGAGATTAAGTGAGATAATCCTAGTAAAAATCTAAATCCCATAATCTGTTTTGTCCATGGATTTTCTGCTTTTTCCTTAAGTATCTTTAAGGATTAGTTGTGTTTCATTTACTGGGAGCTCTGTGTGTGCAAAAATTCTAAATTTTCCTCAGGGACATCTACCTCTTCACTTTTTGCCTGACCTAATCCTTACACTGACCTGATATCTTCAAAATACCCTACAAACTATTTCACACATACTTGATTATTTAAGTTCAAGAAAAGAGAAGGGCAAATTATTAGGCAAGAGATATTGTTTTTGAGAACATGCTGGCATGGTGGCATACACCTATAATCCCAGCACTTAAAAGACTGAGAGAGGAGGATTGTTGGGAGTTCGAGGACAGCCTGTGCTACAAAATGAATTCAAGGCCAGCCTGACCTGCATAGCTAAATCCTGTCTCACAAACAAACAAACAAACAAAAAAAAAAAAAAAAAGAAAAGAACAGATGGAAGGTAGGTGTGGTGGCACACACCTGTAATCCCAGCATTCTGGGAAGCTGCCATAAAAGGATAGCAAGTTGAAACATAACCTAGGCAACTTGGTAATTCAGCAAGACCATGTCTTTAAAAACAAAAGGTCTGGGGATATACCTGTGTGCAAACATTGTGGGTTCAATCCCTAGTACCTCCAAATGAATGAATGAATGAATAACTAACTAACTAAATAAATAAATAAGTAGAGCACCTGGCAGAGCTGATAGGCTCTTTAATAGAACTCTCATTCCTCGAGGGACAGGAGAATCCAATGAAAAGGAAGCACAAGCCATTGCTTGGTATAAGTGTAACCGGTATAACCCTGGCAGTTGACATTTAGCACGTCTTACCTATGATGTGAAGTGTTACCACCTTACTGCGTTTGGGTCCCCAGCCATTGTCAGCCTCACAGAAGTAGTTCCCAGAGTGTTTTGCAGCCACAGAGAAGTTGAGAGATGTTCCTCCTCCAAAAGGTGCTGAGATGCTCCCGAGAATGATGTTTTCATGATAAAACCAGTACACAATGGGGGGAGAAGCCCTCCGGTCTTCACAGTGCAGCTCCGCCACTTCACCAATAAAGGCTGGGACCCCAGGAGCTCTAATGGTGAGAAGGGGACTTGATGCTGGAACTGACAGAGGCAGCAGGGTCCATCAGAGGGGGTGTCATAGCTCACAGCCCACCTACCTATCTTAAGGATCCTCTCTATACTCGCACCCCCACTGAATTTTTTTCTATGGCTGTACCTCCTGATCTAATCCTGCAGAGAAACCTCTAGTACAGCTCTGTTGATTTGGAGAGATATGGCTCTGCCCACTATGTAGCCTGCTTCCTGTTCTACCCTCACCCCCTCCTGTAGCTCCTTGGCCACTGCTGCCTCTGATAACACAACCATCACAGCAACAACCTTGCCTTGTTCAAATGGCTTCTTGCCCTCTTCAGGCTCTGTACCTTGACACCTCCTTGGAACATCCTCACTGCCCCAGAAGGAAGCTAACTCCAGATGGGAGTGGAGGGCTAGCTGATTGAGAGAGTGCTACTCACTTCTCACAGTGATGTTCACTGCCTTGCTCTGAATGGGGCCATAGCCATTGGCAGCTGTGCAGTAGTATCTCCCAGTGTGGCTCTCCTGGACCACAGGAATCTGCAGCTCTGCTCTCTGGGAGCGCTGACTGTTTGCACCCAGATTCTCCTTTGTGTCTTCTCTGTACCAGGAGAATGTGATGTCCCCTGTGCCTTTAGCCACAGAGCAGACAAGGGTCAGCTGCTCCCCCTCAACTGCTTGGCCTCCCCGGGGATGGGTCTCCATGGAGACTCCAGACACATGAATCCCTGCGTGAACAAGAGACAGGCAATGAGGGCCAGGTGTGGGGAACGAGGTGAAAGGGAAAAGGGCATATTCAGCATTATGGCACATGGGTTGCTCGAACTGAATCTTTAGGCAGAGGGGAGTCCACCCACTCTATTACAGGACTACCCTGTAATGTACCCCTCAATAACTATCGCGCCCTGCACTTTACATTCTTGAGCTCTCTCCAGTGACTGTATCCTGCAGTGACCTCCTGGTAGTGGAGGCAGTAGGAGCAGCAGGAAGGGCACAGACTAGACAATTGGCTCACCTGAGTTACACCTCAGCTCTGCAAATTGCTCATTGCATGATCCTTAGTTTTCTCAAACATAAAATATGTGCAATCGTACTAACCTCATGGAGTTCTCCTAAAGATTAAGTGAGACACAGATATAAAGTACCTTCCACATGGAAGCTGTTAAGCAACAATCAGTGCCACTTTCCACTGGTGTGGTTGGGTAGGAAAGACTTTTTAAAAAAATTTATTTAAGCGAAAAAAAAGACACATAAAATGAAGACAAAAAACAAAAGAGATAAACGACTAGAGTAAATGCACAACAGTAACATTACAGGTTTACAAAACAGGATGATAGAAACTTGACAATGGTTGCAATATTGCATATTGTTATCTTCAAAATGGTTGTTTACATTAACAGATACAGACATGTAAAATTGATCTAATCATATGAGTATTAATTGTTCTTTCTCAATAATGAATACATACAGCAGTGTGTAGTAGTTTTAGTTTTCTTACATATACATATATACAGATGTATTTTAGTTATCTTACATATACATATATACAGATGTATATCTTTTCCTTTTCCCTTCCCTCTTTCCCCCTTTTCCCTTCCCAATTACTTTTGCTCTTCGAGCTGTTTCTTATCCTTACACAGTATTTATTATAGATTTTGGATCATATATATTTTTTCAGTTTCTTACACTAGGGAGACAATATTTACACATGCGGGTTTGATTTATCTCACTTATGAGTATGGTCTCAAGTTGTGACCATTTATTTATAAAAGTCTCAGTGCAATCTTTCTTAATAGCTGAGTAGTACTCCATTGTATAAAAATACCACATCTTCTTTATCTATTCTTTGATTGATGGGCACTTGGATTGTTTCCAAGATCTGGCTATTACAAATTGGGTTGCTATGAACATGGGTGCACAGTGGGAGTCACACAACTGAATTTTCTGAAATGATAGAAAATGCAGTAAAGAAGCAGCTCGATGAAGCTATAGAGAAATTCAAATCAGAAATATTCTCTCAGCTAAAAAATGAAATAAGAATCATTATTAAAGAAATGTTGTGTGTATCTAAAGAAGAGCAAGATAAAAAAATGGAAGAACTTAATAAAATGATTGAAACTTTGAATGAACAATATAGGACACAAACAGAATGCATGAAACAGATGCAAGGGGAAATGCAGGAAATAAAAAACTCCATGGAAAGTCTGAAAAACTGCTTAAATGAAGCTGAAGATAGAATCTCAGATCTTGAAGACAGCATGGGAGATCATGGCCATGAAAGAAAACATCTCTTAAAAATAGTAAGGAACCAAGAAACAGCAATTCAACAGCTGCAAGATGATGTCAAGAGAAATAACATAAGATTAATAGGCATAAATGAAAAAGCAGGAGTCAATACTAATGACCTGCGAAGACTATTCACAGAAATAATAGCAGAAAACCTTCCAAACATGGGAAGAGAATCTGAAATACAGGTAACTGAGGCATACAGAACCCCAATTAACCACAACCAAAATAAATCCTCACCCAGACATATAATAATAAGGGTATCAGATATACAGCACAAGAACAAAATACTAAAAGCTGTCA
>RJWM01028460.1:0-25577 GCA_004363535.1 Dasyprocta punctata
GGCGAGACCAAGGTGGGTCACCTTTGTCCTCCACACAATGTCCCCCTGCTCCGTCATATCCATCTGTGTGTGCTCAGCAGTGGCTGAGGCTTCCCGGGGTGCCGGATTAGAAGTGTGTTCGCACAGCCTTGTTAACACCAGCTTCTCTCCTGTCTTACAGCATTGCCCTTTTTCGTGCTTTTTCCCTTTCCAGGGCAAATGCTTTCTGCTTCTCAGGTTTGGAACTTGCATCTGCTTCTGACATTTCAAAGAACCCAGAAAGTAGAACGATTAAAGGTGGCAGCACCAAAAGATAGAAAAGGAATTCTGTTGAGGAGGAGCCGGCAAAGGTGCCAGGTCTCTGGCCACTGCTTCCTGGGGAGGCTCACCCAGGCCAGGACTTGACGCCGTGGACAGTCTCTGCTGCAGGGATGTTGCTCCAAAAAACCATGATTCCCATCAGAGAGCAGAGTCCAAGAGCCCTTGAAATCACAGCCATAGCAGAAACCCTCAGAAAGGCCTGCAGGCCCGAGTGGGAGGGTCTGGGATAGTCTGCCTGACTGCTCACCCTCAGGTAGGGCAGAGGCCCCACTGTCCTGTGGCCACACTCTGACCAGCTCCTCAAAGCAGCCCCTTGGGAAGGTTCGGCCGGCGACCCTCTGTCCAGGGGCAGCTCCTCCATCTTCTTCTCCCAGGGAAGGTGCTTTCCCCAAGGCTGTGGGTTGGCTGGCTTCACTTCTTGGCCACCAACCAAGGACTCTGGCCCTTGAGGAGGTACAGAGAGGGGGTGTTTGAGAAGGAGCTTTGCTGGAGACTGGCCCATTATGGGAGCCTTCTAGGTGCCAAAGACCCCTCTCTCCCCACAACCCCCAGTTGGGACCTGTCGTCCCTACCCAGTTGTCTTCCCCAGATTTGAGAAGATAACGTGGCCCAGGGTCATCCCACTGCAAGATTCTAACAGGGAGAGCAGCATGAGCCAAGGAGGTGACTGTCCATCCCTGGCTGACTCGATCCTCTCTTCTCCTGGCCATGCTGCCCATCACAGCGTCCTCTGTCTTCAGGCCCCTGGCTGTGGTCCTCACTGAGTGCTTACTTAGCACACAGCGCCCTGCATTGTTCAGTCCTAGCGGGCAGACTGACACCCCCATCACCTCGCTTGTCCTGCAGGAAGCACAGACCCTGCACGTGGTAGTTACTTCATAAAGCTGGTTAATAGCTTGACCATCGTAGGTGTTAATGAGCTGAGACATCGAGCCAGTCCCTCGGGAGCCGGTTGATTAAAAAAGCCCCTGCCCTCTTGGGTTCACCTAATTGGGAGATGCCTTCTGCCGCTAATGTAAGGCAGAGGACGAGAGGAAGCCTGAGTTCCAGGGAGAGTCATCCAACTTGGGAACCAGAAGCATCTTCCCTGGGCCTAGGCTGGTCCCTGAAAGAAGGGAAGCAGGCGATGCAGAGAGGCAGGTGTGTGGCAGGGAGCAGAAGGTGCACATGTGTGTGTGTTGGAGGGGATAGCGCAGGCTGGGGACGACCTGGGGCTGCGGGCCGAGTTCCCAGCCCAGCCCACCTCCAGTTGTGTCTTCCTTCTGCAGGGCCCACGCTGTGGCTCAGACCCAGGCTTCCTCAGAAGCAGAGGGTCCTCTGCACACGGAACTGTTCCTGAGTGCCAGGGGCAGTGTTGGCCCCTCCTCCATGCTAAGGGGCAGCTTTGGCCCAGAAGACCCCACTTCCTGGAGAAGTGAAGGCTGACTCCTCTCTTGCCTCCATCTACTCCCCACCTTCTCGGACCCAGTCACCCAGAGCCTGCCCTTCTCTTCTGCTGTATGCTATGCAGTCTCAGGGGCTCTGTGTCCAAGTCCCAGGCCACAGAGGCCTGGGCGGTTGTTGAGTGAGGGAAGTGGCAGATCCTGCCAGGGCAGACGGTGCCCCTGAATGCCTGGCGGGGGGGAAAGGGGAATTGAGGGGTCAAAGCTGCCTCACTCAGCCTCCCACAAGCCCTCGGAGTGAGACCCATGTGGGACACAGCCTCCACGGCCATCCTTGCTGTCAGGGAAGCAGGGCTCATTCCCTGCCTCTTGGGTGGCACAGGCCCCCGGGGTCTGGTTACCCAGGGTTATACGCACACGCATGCTGCACACAGTGCTGCAAACCCACGCCATGCTCGGTGTGATCACAGGCAGGCAGGTGGCCCGGGTGGAGGGAACGCAGGATGCTCTGGCGTCCGTGGCCTCCAGTAGCTGACCTGTTGGGGGTGCCAGAGTGGGCGGGCCCCATGGAGGTCAGCTGTGTCTACCTGCCGCATCTGGCTCTGGGGCACACAGACCTGGAGTGAGATGCTTTGGGCCAGGTAGCTGGTTAGTGGGAGACGAGGACCCAGAAGCCAAGTCTCTGGGCTGGCTGGACAGCACCCTTCTCCTGAGGGCTAAGGTGGTGGCAAATGGTAACCTTGCCAAGGCGGGGGGTCTGGGTTAGCCCTGGCATGAGGAATGATGCCCAGTTACTTGGTATACCTTTGAACCCCTTCCTATGTAGTTCAGCCCAGCTTTGAACTCATTATGTACCCCAAGTTGACCTTGAATTTTTTCCTGGCTCAATCTCCTGAGTGCTGGGGGAGTTGTACCATCAGGCCCAGTTCCCCTTCTTACTTCTAACTTCTCTGTACCACACGTGACACAGAGTTAAAATCCAAGAAGGGCTGGATGTGGTGACATATGCTGTAATTCCAGCACTCAGGAGGTTGAGGCATGAGAATCACAGCGAGTTCCAGGCCAGCCTGGGCTACAGAAACGAGTTCAAGGCTAGCTGTACAAAATCAAGATCCAAGAAAAGTTTACATAGGGAAGGGAGCTGAAGTAGGAGTCCGGGGTGTGTCTCACTGCTCCGTGACAGATAGGGAGGGTCCTAGCTGAGGGAGATGGGGCAGCAGCCACATGGGGACAATGTGTTATGCACACAGGGCCAAATCTTAGGGAACTGCAGGCCACTGGCCGATGGTGGCCTGCAGTGACACATGGAGCCCATTGCAGTAGTGATGAGGACCTGTCCTCACTCGGCAGGCTCCCTGCCACTGCTGTCTCCTCACACTGCCATTTTCTTGCTTTTTTTTTTGGCAGTACTGGGAATGAACCAGGTGCCTGTGCCCTGAGTTACAACCCCAGCCTGCTTTTTATTTTTAATTTTGAGACAGAGCCTTACTAAGTTGCTAAATTGCTCAGGCTGGGCTTGACCTTGTGAACCTCCTGCCTCAGTTTCCCAGAGTTCTGGGATTACAGGACCTGTACCACTGCTCCTGGCTTGCAGCTCTTTGTACAGGTGACTTTGAATCCTTTGTGGTGGTAGCCAGGGTGTAATAAGTGAAGGAATGACACTAGGCCCAAATCAAGGAGGGAGAAGTCTGTGGTTGCTCATGGTCACTTGGAGGATTCAGTTGATTCAGTTGCTTGGTTTTGGGGGTTCCTATCATTGTTCTGCTCACTTCTGAGGTGATCAGTGAGTTGTGATGGCTCCACCCAGAGCCTGAAAGGGAATCAGGCAGTGGGTTCCAAAGAACCTGGTCAGACTGATCTCTCAGGGCCTGTCCTGGGGTGAGAAGGCAGGTGCTGGAGACGGGTAACTGGCAGAGCAGGCTGGATTCTAGGGTGCAGAGCACACAGACAGACTGCATTGTGACTTTGGGGTGCCTGGGCACTTGGGCTTTGTGAGTCCCTTCTTCCACAGGACATATTAAAATCATATTTGATAACTGCTGGCAGAAAGGCAAATATGTTCCTTGCTGAATTCATTGTTAGATATTCTCTTTTTCCATTCCGAATCTAAAAACACTGAAAGTTAAAAAATGTTTTGGGGCCCTTAAGGTATTATGGATCCAGCCTCTGTGGCCACTGTGCCTGATGGGGAAGCTGCCCAGGCAGGTCCTGGGAGTCTGGGCTCAGGTGATCTGGAAAGAGCCACATCTCAGAACTCTCCCTGAGCAGTGGAAGCACCTGGTGCCAGCTGGGGACTGAAGCCTAGGTGACTGCATTTTTCTCCTTTGTGGGGAGGGGACAGACAAGCACCATTTGTGCCCACGGAGATCAACTCTAGTTTAATGGCTTTGCTCTTCAAATGAGGAAGCTGAGATCTGGAGGAGGAAGTCGTCTGATTTCCAGAATAACTGAGTGGACTCAGATAATCAGAATTCAAGGACAGCCCCTTGGGTCTGAGGAGCGAGAGGTCGTGAGTGTGGGTTCACCCTGTGCCGGGCAGGCTATTGTGAACGTGCGGTCCCCTGTTTTAGCCCTGTACCTCTGTGTGTGAACAGAGGCCAAGTTCAAGTTTTCCTTTGTGCAGATTATGAAGAAAGTGTGTATGAAGAAGATGTAAACTGTAAACAGGGTGGGGAGGGGACTTAAACTTCTGGGTCAGTTGTTTTCAAGCCCTTTAGAAGCACAGATTCATGGTGGAAAACAGCTAATAATAAACCACATGCTACACCATAATAATACTTCCTAGTCACTATAGGCTTCCTGACATCTTTACTATGGTAAGCGATGTGCTATGAATGGAAAGCAATACAACTCGATTTCTTACAAAATAAAAACAGGGGCCGGGGATATAGCTCAGTGGCACAAGTGCCTGCCTGGCAAGTGCAAAATCCTGAGTTTGATTCCTGGTACCAAAGATAAATAAATAAATACAAACAACTTCAGGTTGGCTCAGGTGGCCCAGATCTGGAAGTGCTTTCTGACTGTCCTTTGCTGGAGTCACATGGCAGGGGAGGCAAAGCCCCTTCACCAGCTAGATGTGTGAACCCGCAAAGTTCTATCAAGGGAACAGCACTGATAACTGTAGCTCAAAATGGAAAAATAAAACAAGCCTACAAACAAAATCCCCACCAAAACCTGAAAGTAACAATAAACAGACCAGTCCCAGCCTGAACCCCAACTGCTCAAATATTGCTGAGACAAACTTGGGATAAGTTATAATAGATGTTGCCTAATAAAGTCTCCTCCTTCCCTATGCTGAATTTGACATTTTGAAACATCTCTCCATGTGTCTGAGGACCCCCGCTTCTGGGACTTCCTGCTTGCACAAGAAAGAATCTGTTTAGTGATTAATCAGGATCCTGAACTGTCATGTTTCATTTTTTAATAATGAAAATCCAAATTGTTTAAAAATATTTTTAGATACATCTAGTCTGGTAACCATCACCGACCTCCGTGTTTATGGGAATTCACACACCAGCTAGCAGCACCTTGGTGCTGGTTGCCCTCTTTGGCACCGGAACACAATAATTTATTAAGCTTCTATATGAAATAAGTGTGCACAAATATCATGCAAACATTAGGACTGTACTCACAAACAGAAAGTGTATTAGAGACATAGACTTACACAAAAATCTTGTAAACAAAAGGGGAGAGGTGTTATTTTCTGTACAAAATATGCAAGTTTTTCTCTTTCTTTTAATAATCTGTAAGATGCATCATACTTCTGGCATTTTCAAAAAGTGAAAACTGTATAAAAATAAATATTCTATGTATAAACACACACACAGGCCAATCCAAGGTTAGAGGCATCACTGCAAAACAAAAGCAAAACAATGTACATTTAGTTTCAAGGGCGTCTGTTGATGCTTACTTCCCTGTAGGCAAGAAGGAGGATCCTGTCCAGGGTTGGATGGGAACTCTAGATAAGAACCCTGGGCAATCATAAGCCCCTGGATTTTAAGCACCCTGAGGGTGGGAAATTCCTTTCCCCTTCCGGTGACTCCCCTCTAAGGCCACTAGAGGGCACTCTCTGTATTCTGTCTTGGCGGCTTGGTTGCTTTCTGCCTGGTCCCAGGTGGAACTCAATGGGTGTAGACCAACGAACCAGAAGCTCTCTAGTTCTCCAAAACTCTTTCTCTCGATAGTGGCTGCTGTTCCCTCACTAAGCTCAGGAGTATTTTTATCTTTTGACCATCAGCAGCAACCTTGAAGAAGAAATTCTTTCTTGGGGGTAAGGGGCTGTGTCCCCGGATAATAACCTTTACCCAGGTCTTGCAGGGGACAGACCTAGGTGAGGCAGCTCCCTTGAGTGTTGAGCTTTCTCTTTCTGTAGAGGGTGCTTCAGTTACCCAGACACAATGTAGGCCCTGATGTCCTGGTCACTTGGCAAGTTTCGCCCAGTCCTGTGGGGTAGCACAGGGAGCTTATTCCTCTCACTGCGTGAGTGGCTCTGCTGTCACTGGCACAGGACTGGGCTACCTGAGCACGAACCTGGAGCAGCTTGGGGTCTGCAGGCATTTTAGGAGGACACAGTGATAGCCTGAGACCATGTTGGTGGAGGGTTGGTGAGAAGATGCTGAGCAGGAGGCAAGGTGGAAAGAGGCAGCCCAGAAGTTGGACATCTGAATTAGCAAGCCCATGGCCCCAAGCTGGGGAGCCCTACACTAGGGGTGCCAGTGCTGAGTGGGGTGATCTTGTGGAAGGGCTTGGCCTTGTGGCCCCAGACTGCTTTAGTGATAGTAAATACCAAGGTGGATGTGAATCAGCAAAATCTCATCACTGGCCAGAATGCTGGCAGCCCAGGAAAGACTGGGCTGCAGGTGGCATACATGCAAATACAAGGCTCCCATGGCTGAGGTCCAAGGGGGAAGGGTGTGATGGGGAGCTGGACAATCCCTAGCAGCAGGGACAGAAGCCATGTGAGAGCCAGATGTGGGGGTGCATGCCTGTAACCCCAACACTCTGGGTAGCCGAGGCAAGTTTGAGTCCTGCTTGGCCAATTTAGCAACTCAGCAAGAATCTGTCTCAAAAGAAAAAGGAAAGAGGGCTGGGGATGTGGCTTAGTGCAAAGACCCTGGGTTCAATCCCTGGTACTGAAGAAAAAAAAAAAGCCATATGAGTTTAGCGTGTAAACAGTGTGGATATGCTTCATCTGGATAGATAGCATGTGGCTTAAATGACTTCATATGACTGTGAGGAGAGTGGCTAATTGATAACCTATTTTAAAACATGGCCTCAAACTCCTCAGAGGACAAGCACTAGCTAAATTTTTAAGTGTTTTCCAGGTGTGCGCTGAGCCTGGGGCATGCACTGGGCACCTGCCTTTGAAGAAACACCTTTTCTAACCCATGTTGCGCTGCCTCATGGGCAGGAAAGCAGAAGGGACGCTGTGTGAGCCATGTGGCACTGGTCAGGGAGGGGCATCCACCTCCACCTGAGCAGGGAGGGCTCAGAGGAGCTTACCTTGTTCCAGCAGCCCTGGACTGGCAGGCCGTCTTGACCCTGTGGGGAGAGAGGGAGGCAGAGCACTGAGACCCTTGGCTTGGACCACCAAACAGGCAGGGCAGGCGCGACAAGGGCCACAAACATTTTGGAAGCTCCTTGGGATTGGCCCACCCGCCACTGTCTATTTCTTTTCTCTGTTCCAGGTCAAAACCCTTGGAAGCTGCTGTTTTCCCCTCAGCTAAGGTCCCATGGGGCTGCAGTGTAAGGTCAAGTGGGGGCTGTCCTAGCCACAGGGTTAGCGAGCACAGATGTCTCGGAGGGCCAGGAGAGGACGGCTGCTGCTCTGTGGAGTGCTGGATGCTTGTTACTCAGCACTTGGGGCCCTGTTTCTCCTGCTGCAAAATCCAGGCAGAGGGAGAGGGGCAGTGACTCTCCCAGCTGGCCTGACCCCTCACTTGTCTCTCTTCCGAAGCATGGGAGGAGGACAGCTAGACAGCCCCACTGATGGTCAGTCCTGGGTGGGGGTTGGGAGCAAAAAAAAGACGGGCATTCAGAGGTATTGGAACATGACCCAGGGATGCCTTCGGCAAGAGGACAAGGGTCCGGCCAGGCCTCAGACATTGCTGGGAATTTGGGAGCAGAGGAGCAGGGTGGGGAGCCACTACACATGGTTTGTGGCAACCACAGAGCACCCTATAGCCTTAGGATGTTCTGCCCATGGTGATGAAACCTTCCTGTGTCCTCTTAATCTACTATCCTGCCCTCTCTGACACACCCCAGCAGGCCAGGCTGAACCAAGGGTGGAGCTCAGGTTCTTAGTCCCATCTACTAGCAAGGCAGCCAGATCCCAGAATTGCAGGCCGCAGGGCAGGGACAGAGCAGACCTGGGGGCTCAGGAGAGGAGCAAGTGCTCAGCCTGAAAGGGCAAGAGGGAGGTCGACCAGATATCCTCTGTGGAACAGACCAACTTCCCTGCCCGCACCAGGCACCTGACTTCCCTGTCGCCCCACTTTCAACAGGCACTGGTGGACATGGTGGGGAAGAGGTAGATCTCTCTTGTACTAAAAGTCATGATCCCCTGCCCACCAAGTTCCTAAGAGAACAATGCAGGAGGTAGAATGAGATGTAAGAAAGGTAAGCTATGGTTCCTTCCATGAAAAATTAACGGACAAATGACACATTGCCATGGGATGCTATTGGAGAAAACATCACTTTGCATGAAGGGATGACCTTTATTCCCCTCCTGATCCAGGGAAAGGACTGCACAGGTAGCCAGTGCATCCCACAGTGTCCTGGTGGCCCTCTGCTCTTCCCAGCCTGCTGTGCTATGACACATTCTACATAGCCTCTGGGAGGAAGAGGAGCCTCCGTGGGCCACAGGGCATTCCCACTGGTGGCAGGGGCAGTGGAGGGGGGCAGGCAGAGAAGGGAAAGTCACATGCGATGAGAAGCAGGGAGGCTGCGGTGGTGACACAGAACTGAAGGTGCTCAAAGCTGGGAGAGGATGGTGGCCCAGGGAGACCCGTGGGGACTCATGGAGACAGGTGCTCCGACATCTGTGGCTAAGAAGCGTGCTTGTTCAGGCTGCATGTGGGTGGGTCGCAGGCAGAGGTGTGCTCCGCCATGTGCTCGTCCTGTGCTGGTGCCCTTCAAGTGGGCTCTAAGATCAGCCACATGCTGGGCCTACAAAGGCCCTGGTCCCATCTACTAGCAAGGCAGCCAGATCCCAGAATTGCAGGTGCCAGGGCAGAGAGAGCAGACCTAGGCTCAGACAAGGAACTCGCATTTTCTTATACTGTTTTCCCTCCCACTCAATTCTTGAGTCACCCCAGAGTGAGGCTGAGAAGTCTGCTACAAAAATAGTTCCTGAACCCCAACCCTTTTGGGTGAGTAGGAGCCTTGGATTCGGTCCTCTTGGAGCACAGTGTCACCTGCTTCTCTTGCAGTTACCTAAGAGGATCATGAGGAGCTCTAGAGCAGCCACACCTGGAGAGGGATTGGACTGGGTAGGAATCCACTGCTACTTCTCAGCCTAGGACACAGCTGCAAGAGGCGTCCTTGCCCCCTCTCCTGCTTAACTACATTCTCCACCTTTCCATCCCTCCCAGACTCTTGTGTGGTGAGCTACCTCTTGTGTGGGGATGCAGGAAAGGGACACCAAGTGAGGGTCCCATAATGTCTTCTGGGATTTAAGCAAGGAGAACAAGCCCTTTAGGATCTGAACACCTGGTCTTGGACTGTCCTCTAGTTTTCCTGATGTCCTCTGGGCAGTGACCCAGGACCCAGCCTGGAAGAACAGGCAGGGTACTTCCTTTCTCACCTTGGTTGTTGAACTCCTCAGTTTACCCTATGTCTGTAACATGTCCCCAGCCAAACCGTGAGATGGGGGAGGGCTGGGAGGTGGGGTGACTCAGGCATTCATTCCAATGGCTTGCTAAGTGTTTGATAGGTGCGTTCTGCCCTAACAGCATGGCATGGAGGGCAAGAAGTCGTGCTTCTATGAACCAAACCAGAGAATGCACTTCCCTAGTTTATCTCTGGTGATGGAAATATCTAGAAGGATCAGAAACAGTCAAAGCTTGCTCAGGGGCTGGGAGACCAAGGTGAGGTACGTCAGAAACAGTTACAGGAGGAAGCCAAGAAAACACCCAGCAAACTTTGCATGCAAGAGGGCAGCATGCTGGGGCCCCCAGAGCAGTAGGCAGGTGACCCTCGGCATCTACAGTGTGAAGTAGTGGGACACGGTTCCTGGGTAGATGGACCTTAGAAAGCACATGGGCCTAAACCACACACATGGGAAGCCCAAATGGACCATGCAGGCAGGCAGGGTGATGCCATACCAATGGGCATGGGGCATCCAGTCCGTCCAGCCCTGGTAACCCCGGTTCCCCTTTCTCTCCTTTAAAACCTCGATGTCCCTGTTTACAAAATCAACCACGATGATTATTTAGGTTAAGGGTGGCCAACTCCAACTGTGGAGTGGAGAGGCCCAGTTCTAACCTGGCCAGGATGCAGGACCCCCAACATCCTACACTTAACACCTACGAATATAGCTAAGTCCCAGTTGGTCCCTCATGTCCCACATTTAGCCTCTAGGGCAGTAGAGTCCAGTTAGGGGTTGCATACAGCCAGCCCCTGCACTGACCCCCTCTCTGTTTACAGAGTCACATGGAGCAATTGCAGGTAACCTTCACCTTCAGTGCATCCTAGTTTTCAGAACCTTTGGATGGATTGACAGGGGACTTGAGAAACCTGTCAGATGCGCAACGCATCATTAGATGCTGGCTCTTTTGGGAAGGCTTCCTGTGGGTGTCGTCCTACTGATTTTGGTCTGCAGCTTTCAGGGTTTTTGCTGGCTGGTGGGCATTGCGTGGCCGTGTATGAAAAGCCCCTTGTGTGGCCTTGTTCCATCCAGCACTGAGCATCAGGGGCCCTCAGGAGATTCTAACTCTGGTGTCCTGCATCCTGACCAAGTGAGGATTCAGATAACTAGAACTTCTGGCCACAGAAGTGGCCACAAAACAAAGAAGGCAAATCATGGCTCACAAAGGCTCCACTGGTTTCCAAAGCCAGGCTGGAGCCAAGTGCCGAGGCCTTCTCCAAAACCCTCTTTCCTCGAGGTTTCTTCACTTCCACGCATCAATTGTTCTGCCTCTTCAAAGAAAAAGGATTCAAAGGAAAGGGATTGAGCCATAATTGTTTGCAGCTGGGGTTCAAAGGCAACGCCCACAGCTGGCAGAATTTCCAATGAGCAGACAGACTTTGGTAGCCATCAGTGCAGTCATTTGGTTCTCATCTTAGCTGATTTGCCTTCTTTGTTTCCAACTTGCAAACCTCAAGGAAAAAACCAGAACAATAGAAGTGAGAGATGAAAACATACCAACGGACAGGGGGCATCTAATCCAGGTGCTCCTTGGTCTCCCTTATCCCCTTTAGGCCCTCTAGAGCCTTTCTTCCCCCTCTCCCCCTGTAAATAATGGTTTAGTCCAAGGGGGGAAAAAAACAAACATCAAAACTTTAGGATCATTCACATGTTAAGGTTAGAGACAGAAAACAAAAAATAAAGAGGAGAAAGTAGGTTCTCTTAATTAGGATATTCTGCCCAGCAGGCTTTGGGGGCAACACCCACCTCTCCCCTTTAAGCTCCTAAGAATTTGGCTAAGCGAGGAGGCTGGGAGGTGACTGAAGACGCCGATGCCCGCTTTTGCTAATACTAAGCCCAGAGCAGGTCTGAGATGAACTCAGCGACGAAAGGGGCACCTTCTCCTCTTTGAGGGTCTATTTTTGAAGGGCTTTGGGCTCACAGCATTTTGTCTCAATTAATTTTCATCTCTTTGGTATTCTATTGGGGATCAAGGTGATTTTGCTCAGAGTCTTGGGGGTGTGTCTGCCTGCACATGTGTGCGAACCTAGCCTGGGCGAGCATGTACACCTGCATGCCTGTGCACGCGTGTTAGCGTGTGTGGGTCTGTGCTTGGGCGTGTGTATGTAGGCGAGCCTGTGTGCACATGTCCTGGTGTGTGTACATGTGCACGTGGGTGTGTGTGGTTCTTACCTTTCTTACCTGGGTTTTCCCACTCCGTGTGAGTCTCTGGTTCATCCTGGCCTAAAGTCACAGGCAGCTGTTTGTATACATTCTATCACAGAGAACTGTCTGTAGGTGGACATGGTGGTTCACAGAATTCATTTATTTCTGAAAAGCTTCAGTAAATGTCATCTAAATTGGCCCTATTTTCTAAATGTGCCGGGGTTCATTTAAAGAAGGGCTGCAAGGAATTCTTAAAAGTGAAGAATCACCTTATAATGAATTAGAATTTGGATCTTCACATATTATGTTTCCTCAAAAAGGGAGCAAGTACACCCCTAGGGGGTTTCCCAGGATTCTTTTCTCTGGAAGGTAGTATCTCATGTTTGGGAACTTCCACAGTGTCACTTTAGGATGACAGAACCTGAAGGTTGGGCAGCATTTTGGTCAAAATGAAGACTTGGAGTCCAAGGTGGTTCTGGCAATTGTAAGTAGCATAGACTTTGGGAAGTGACTTAACCCCTCTGAGCCTCAGTTTCTTCACCCATAGAGTGGGTATAATAACACTGCTTCAGCAAGTTGTGGTGAGGTCTGTATGCACATGAGTGCGTGCTTAGTAGATGATAGCTGCTTCCTGATGATAATAGTGATTGTTATTTCTTGTCAACTAACAGAGGAGCTAAACTACTGCCAGAGGGCCCAAGGTCTTGTCATGGCTGCAGGGCCCTGCAGGGAAAGGCTTTGGGGATCAAGTTTGTTGGAAAGAAGCAGACATTAGGAAAACTTGGTAACACCTAATTTCCCTGATGAAAAAGGGCTAGAAAATTTTCTTGGATCTTTGGATATTACTCAAATTTCTTGATTCTAGAGACCATCTGCAATCGCCAATGCATTGTTCTAAATGAATTTTCTAAAACACACATCACTGTTTAGAGAATGCTATGTGTTTAAGAGGAAACATGCATATCCATCTTAAGTGTGACCCGGTCAGCATGAAGGCATTGCCCCCCAGGGAGGGCTGCATGGCATCAGGAAGCCCTAAATGGTGCAGAAGCCATTTGGATGAAGAAGCCCATGGTAAATGTCCCCAGGAGGGAGCCCTTCATTTTTGGATGTGAGTACAGTTTCTTAACTAAAGTGAGCTAAACTGCCAGAGAATGGGAGAGTTCAGGTCTTACATGACTTTCATGGGGGTTAAAGGGTAGACTGAATGCTTGACTTCCCTACTGGGTCCGTGGTGCACCTGTAACCCAGTATGGTGCACCTCATTCTGAGGGCCTGGGCCTCTTCCCAAATCGGGTACCATTTGAGGATGTCAGACTAGTGGCTTTTCCTACCTCCTCCCAGCCTCCTGCCCCAGAGATGGGCACCTGAGAGGCCCTGCAAGGGGTAATTCTAGCTGGTAAGGGGAAAAGGGGCAGATAGAGTTGAGTGTAGAAGTTTCTTAACCAATAAAAGTAAGTGTATAAAGTTGATTTCTGAGGAAATACATTGGAAGGTGGGGGGGGCAGGGGAAGAAGGTGAGGGATGTGGGAGTCTACTAGGGTGAACATTTTGGGGGGAAATATAAAAGTAAAGGAAGGAAGAAGCAGGCCCAGGCCAGAAAAGAGTGCTGAGGGGAGAGGAGGAGACAAGGAGGGCTGAGAGAAGCAAGGCATGCACATGTGTGCACACATACATACACGTGGACACACACACACACACACACACACACACACACACACACAGACCCAGGCAGGCGTCTCAGAGTGGCCTTGGACATTTTCAGTTGGCTGGCTGCCAGGCAACTCTGTGGCAGCACCCCGATCTTCCTGGTGATCAAAGTGCTAGATCCATCTTATCCGTTATCCTTTGACTTGTTCCACTGATGACTCCCGGGCCAGTTTCACAGAGCTACTTAGAGACAAGGAAAGGCAACCTTTCCATTGTCATGTGTGTCCTTAGCAAGGTCCTGTTTGGGGTCTGGGCCTTTGGCCCCTACCACAAGGAGCTTCTTCCTTCCCTGAACTTCAAAGAAGCTTCCAGACCGTCCTTGGGTGACACAGAGCAGCATGATTTTAAAGTTGTGCCATGGGTCACTGAAAGGTAGAACGGATCTCTGATGGGGTCCCCAAGGCATCATGAGGGCAAAGTTAGGGGGCTGCCTATAGGGAGTCACCCTCCACAACTTGGGCAGGGTGGGGTGTTTTCAAGAAGTTTGGCTTCATCTCTAGGGGAACAGTGGGGCTTCTAACTAGAACGTGGGCTTAGCCTGGTGGCATTTTACCTTTGACGAAAGCATCAAAATCCTGAACTTTCAGCAGTAAAACAAAACAACACAAAACATCATCCTTCCCCTGTGAATATACTTGGACTTTTGGAAGCCTTGTTACCATGTTCTCAATCTCCCCTCAAAATCCTGATAGGGCTGGTGGCAAAAAAAGGTGTGAATTAGGAGAGGTAAAATCTCTTGGATGAAGAGAAGAGTCATCCCTTGATTAAGAAAACCGCTCTTTGGCCTAAACCAAGTAGATCTTTATGGCGTACTTTGTGCAACTGTACTATTTTCTGAACTTGACTTTGACTAAGTGACTTATTTAACTTAGATAGGGGTGGGGAAAGCGTGTCAACACCAGGAAGGAGAAGTTGTCAAGAACTGTTTTCCCACCAATTCCCAGGACCTCAGCGGATTATTCAACAATCTCAGTTCCTCTGGCACCAGAGTCATCAGCCTGATCGATCTCTTCCTCCTCCCTTCATCTCTGACAAGGGCACCTTTTCTGCCCTCCTCCACTTCTAGAGCAAAGTCATTACTGTCACTAGAAGGACTGATTCTGCAGCCTTCAAATGGCTCAATGTCTTTAAGCCAACTGAAAATGTCTCCAGAAATAGGTTTTGAAAATATAAATCAAATATAATAAAACCAGAACACTTTAGAAATAAGTCAGAAAGGAGGTTAGCATGCTACTAAAGAGGTGGAATGATCACATTTGCCCAGGCCTAAATTCCTTGATGCTGTGCCACAGAAAGTGACTTCTTAACCTTGAAAAGTTGGCTGAGGATCCAGAATTAGATCTGTTTGTCCCAGTAGCTTTTAGACTTGGTCTCGCCATGGGCAATCTGGTAGGGGTAGTTCTGCTTGCTCTCACTGGTTTATATAATTTGTGGGACAAACTGAGTTGTTTTGGACAAGCTTCCAGTGAGCAGTATTTAGAGGTATAGACGCACTCACTAAATACTTCTTACACTGAAGAGAATGGAATGAAATTGGTGTTACATATGAACATACAGGTTCTGGTACTTTCTATCCATGAACATGGTATCAACATTAAAAGATCAGCCATGAGAACTGGGTTCTGGAATTCACGTGTTCTGTCTCTAGCTCTCCAGGGGAATCAGTACATTTTAGCCTCATTCTGGGCTGTGTTCCTCCATCTGCTCCTCTCATTCTTTCTCTGAGATTTTTTGACCCACCACAAGACGGCTCTGGGCCTCAAGGGGGCATGTGCCCTGCACCCAGAGCTACTGTGAGGATGCTGCAGAGGGCACATTCTAGGATGGACCCAAGTCATTTCTTGGTCACGCAAATATTATCCCCACTGTGCCCACATGCCCAGGGCTGTGGCCCATGTCACACACTACTGCATGGTTGTGGGTAATGTGTGGGCAGAAATCAGAGGGACGACAAGCAGCCTGGGAGGCCTGCAGACTCTTTTAGAGAGAAGCAGTTACAGTATTTTTTTTTTTTAAACAGGCTTGGTTGCTTACAATAGCTTTCTACTCATTCTAGGAACTGGAATTTATTTTCTCACTCACCAGTGGCCTGGAGTGCCTGGCAAAACTAACTTTCAGAAGGCAAGGACGAGGTAATGATGGATCTAAAAATATCATTTAGGGGCCTATTATCAGGGCAATATGGAGAGGGCTGGACACATAGCTCCTGTTACTGGATGGCAATGCTAATCTGATGGCCACTGTGGGATTTAGCCTCCCTTGAAACGTGGAACAGTACACACTTCAAATTCAGGATTAACCCAGGCTCATTGCATGCCGTGGATTAAGTCCCTTACTATAAACCGTTTCAATTTAGGGTGATTTATCAGGAAACACTGTATTTCCATGTTAGGTCAGGACATCCCAGTTGATCATTCCACCCCATCATGAAAACATTAGTAACCAGGGCCAAAGTGTGAGGGCTCCGACTTACCCGGTTTCCTTTATCCCCGGGTGGTCCATGTAAACCCTGAAATAAATCAGAGAAATGAGGGCATGTTAATGAGCAAATGCAGAACAGCCAGCCACACAGTCTTCATTCCAGGCTTGGAAAGCTCCCTGCTGATGCCTAATTCAGTGGAGACAGGCTTAATCATCCCCATTTTACAGAAGGACAGATAAGCCAATCCTCTAAGGAACTTGACCCAAAGGGGAATGATGAGTTACGGGCAAAGCCAAGAACATGGTTCTGGTTTTCTCGCTCTTGAGTCCGTGTCCTGGTTGTGTTCTTCTGAGGTCGCTACTGCAGATGGATGGTCTGTTCTGAGGGTGCGGTGGGCAGGCACAGGGTGCCCCTGGCAGAGGAGCACTCCCATGGCTCTGCTGCTGGGCTCTTACTGGCAAAATGACCTTCTTGCAAGGTGACAAATGGTCTTGGGGATAAGCATGAGCAGAGACTGGCCCAGATGTGCCTCCTTGAGGCAGTATGTTACTATGAGCTGTAGGTTCAGTGAGGCATCTGGGTTCTTTCAGGTGGACACTTGGCTTTTACAACGAAGCACCGGACAAACATGCTGCATGTAGAGCTCAGCCTGCTTCTAAAGGTCCAGCTCACTGAGGAAAGCTGCTTGGGTTTTGGAGTGTCTCCTTTCTGTGTGGATTTGATGCTGCCCTTCTTTGAGGGCAGAGATGGTGGTTCAATTATCTAGGAGGCTCCATGCACCTGACCCAGGGGCACTGGATGTGCTGCTATATCCTGTGATTCCGTCTCCTAGGCTTAGCACCTGGTCCCCTGAGAGTGCCTTTGTGAGCTCCAGCTCCCCCATCAGTAGCCTCTGGATGGCATCCTCTGTCACAGAATGCTGCAGGCTCTGGGTGTTCTGTTTTGTCCTGGTTTCCAGTGAGTATGGGAGTGGGGGTGGGGGTAGAGATATTGAGACAGGGAGGGAGGAAGAGAGAGAGAGACAGAGAGAGGACAGAGAGAGACAGAGAGAGAGAGACAGAGAGAAAGAGACAGAGAGACAGAGAGAGAGAGATAGACAGACAGAGACAGAGAGACAGAGAGAGAGATAGAGATAGAGAGACAGAGACAGAGACAGAGAGTCCCATGGGACTCACAGGAAGCCCAGCTGCTCCCATTGGTCCTGTCATCCCTGGATCTCCTTTGCTGCCCTGAAATGAGAGAAAGAAGCCTATGAGTCCTTCCTGATGTGGCAACAACAACCTCCTGTCACCATTTTCTATTCTGACACAAAGCTCCACAACCTCTCCAACCCCCTCAGAGCCCTCAGGAAGCAAAGGCTGTGTGAGTGTGTGTGTGTGTGTGTGCGCGTGTTGGGGGCAGGGGAGCTGCTGGTGCTGACTCTGCTCTGGAGGGGCTGGGAGCCCCCTCACTCTCTCTATTCAATACATCCTATCTCTCAAGACCCTCCAGAAGGAACTGGTGTATGGGATGGCACAAAAGAAGAAAGGGAAGGACAAGACGGTTTTGATGTCTTCTCTGAAGCCTCAGCGTCAACCCTCAGAGCAGACACTGCCCACCCTTCCCACTCCAAGGTGGGTGGACAGAGTGGGTGCTTCCAGCAGGTGGACAGCCCAATGGATGCCTTGGGGTTTAACTGGGAAGAGAGGATGAGAAAGAATCACACTCTCCTGTCTCCACCAAGCTGCCCCCTGCCACCTTCAACCTCACTTATGCCTGCTCTACACAGAATGGGGTGACATTAAGGTGTCAAGCGACATGGCCAGGGCCACTCGACAGGGACCACAGGGACCAAGCCTAATGCTCTCATCTCCAGACTTCTTGATGTCCTCCAGGAACCTTCTAGTCATCACTGGATGCTCTGTCCTGTGCTGGTCCCTAGGTCATTACAAGTGTAAGCCCAGGCAGTGACCGCAGCACTGGAAGCTTTGCCAGGCTGCATTGTGACAGATGCCAGGTGAGCAGAGGCCAAGGTGGAGGCCATGTTTTATCTTTCCAAATGCTGCCTACTCATGGGCACAGGCCTGCCAGCTCCCAAGGGCTGCCATGACAGTGGCAGATGAAGGGAGAGATGAGGGCTGAGACTCCTGGGGCTGATGCAGTAACCAGTGGGGTCCCAGTCCCAGGCTGGGGCCGAGGAAGGATGGCCTGTCCCTCCCTCCTGGCCACCTGGGCTCCTGGAGTGCTCACCCTCTCGCCCTTTGGTCCTGCGGGGCCTGGAATGCCAGTTGGTCCTGGGGTGCCCTGGGAGGGAAGGAGAGCAGAGGTAAGGCACCAGGTGCTGGGAACCCTGGGAGTCCTGCCCGACACCTGGAGATGAGCGAGGTCCAAGGCCCAGTTTTCAGGGTTGGCGAAGCCAGGCGTGTTTAGGGCATTCATGTGACTGGGTTGTGATTTTTTTTTGGGTTTGGGGGTCTCAGAGGAGAAAGCACCTCCCTGCTGCCTCAGAGCCAGATTCATGGAACAAAACCCTTTCACGTCATAACCAAGCTCACCAAAGCTGAAAACAATAGGAGAACGGCTGCTTCATTTGCTCCCAGAAGCACTTGGGAGGGAGGTGACCACATTCCAGGACGGGCTGGAGATGGCACCCTGTGCTGTCACAGCTCCACATGCAGCGGGAGGGTTTTCATGCCACAGAGACCAATGCGGACACACACGGAGGCAGGCGAGAGAGGGTCATTCAGCAGCATCCACCCTGCCACCCCGCTGTGGACCTGTCTCTGGCTCCAACCTCTGGCCTGGCCTTTTATCCCCACCCTCGGGCCTGCAGAACAGGCTGGAAGGGAGTGAACAGCATCCTGGTGTCTGCACTGCACTGGCCTGCAGGGAGGTGGGGCAGGGGCTCTCCTAGCCAGGGCAGCAGGGAGCTGGGGGAGGAAGCCGCTGGAGCAGCGTTGCTTAGAGACGGAGCAGGTGCTATGGCAGCATGAGACATCTTCTCCAGGTCCCCAGCTGCAGATGGTCTGGGCCAGGTATGTATTTCACAGCTCTTATCTCTCTGCCTCAGTGTTTATGTATCTAACTCAGACGAAGATGCGGGGTGTGGGGTGTTCTGAGAGTAGCTGTGAAAACAGAGCATGAGCAAGTGGGGAAAAGCTGATTTTTTTCACATGAGAAAAAGTGCTATGAGGCATTCTCCTTGGCCCCTTTGCCGCTCTGAGGAAGAAGGGAAGCCATGGGCATCTACAATGACAGCATAGCTAGAAGCCAGAACCAGATGAGGCCCAGAACTGGGCTCTAGAGTCCCTGGGCTGGGCTCCAGGTGCCTCAGAGGCCCCAGACTCTTGGATCCTGGAGGAGTCCCCAAGTCTGAGTGCCAGGTCTTCCCACTATAAAATGAGGGGCAAAGTGAGTGTTTCTTCGAGGACTCAATGCAAGGATGTTAACACCGTTCCTGCGGGTCACCACATCAGAGCTAGGCAGCTCAGCCCCCCTCCCTCATTCACCTACTCATCAAAACCTCACTGCTAGGTGGGCCATGGGCCAATATGGCCTCAAAAGCAGCCTCTAGGGGCACGGGGGATCCACTGGCTGGGAGAGGCTGGGCATACACACAGCTTGTGTGGCCCCTTAGCGGGGAAGCTGCCCTTCTGGCCCTGGAGAGGGAGTGATTCCCACACCATGAGAGGTGGCAGTCTGATGTCCTCATGGATGCTCAAGGTGGGGACTGAAGGTGGAGAGGAGGCCACTGTCTCTGGTGCCTCAGCTGTTTGTCACACAGGAGGGTTGGCACTTCTTTGAAGAATGGAGAAAGGAGATCCAAGAGCCCTGTCCCTGCTCTGTAACTGGCTGGGCTGCAGGGCGGCGGTGGGTCCTGGCAGCGAAAGGTCTATGACTGAAACATGTGCATGGGACACAGAGCCGGAAGTGACCTCTCCACTCTGCCCACACCCACCAGGCTGGCCAAGCCCCATAGGCAGACAGGAGAAGGACAGAGCTCACAGCATGAAGACAACACAGCAGAATGGGCACATACAGACACTGGTGTGTTTGCTGGGGACTCAGCTGTCCTTCGGGATCTGGGAAGGTGCCTGCAGGCCCAAGGCCCCTGGGTGCACAGGGTGGATGGGGCTCTTGGATGCAGGCCAGCCCCGCCCTCTTTGGCCAGGAGGCCTGCAATAGCACTCTGACCTGACCGTGCACCTTTCTGGTGTCTATGTTGGGGGCAAGGCATGACTCACTGAGGAAATGAGGCCACAGTGGGACAGACAGGAGGGATCAGAGGCTGGGAGTGGGGCGGAATCGGGGGGGGGGAGTGGGGAGAAGTGACACTCACCGGTGGCCCCGGCCTGCCGTCCAAACCTGAAGCTCCCTGGACGAAGGGCACAGTTTGACCAAAAGAAGGGAAAGGGAGGATTGGGAGGGAGAGAAAGGGACAACGGGAAGGGAAGAGGTGAGTAAGCATGACTCCGGACAGACACAAACGCTGGCATCAAACACGGCGGGGGGAGTGAGCCTGGAGGACAGGGAGTATATTTACATGGAGACCAGGACGACACAGAGACACCAAACATTGTGGCCACTGCTGAGCAGGCTGGGCAGAGACCAACACAGAGGCTGCTCTGGTCCTCCACACACCCCACTCCCCTTGCCTAGGGCTCCAGGGAAACAGAAAGAGAAAGGGAATCCTGGGAGATGTCTGGACCCAGGGCTGTGCATTCTCCCCAGGACAGGATTCCTGGGAAGGACGAGGCCTCCTAGAGGACGCAGACAAGGGGGACCTTCTCAGCTTCTTGCATGCTGGTTGAGACCAGGCCAAAACCCCCACCCCCGGCTCCCCTTAACCTGGTCAGCCCTGAGCTCCAGCATCTGCTTTGGAAACTTGGGCAGAAGCTGGCTGGAAGGGGTCGGCCCCTCAGTGAGACTACTGATAGTGCTTGATATTTCTCTGGTATTTTCTCATCTGCAGAATCTAACACAAACCCAACCTGTGCATATGCTGCAAACAAGGCCCTTTATAGAAGAGATCTTGGAGGCAGCTGCCTGGATCATAGGTCTAAAGCCACGTATCCCCCATGGAAAACAGGCAGGCGGGACCTTGCGCAGACCCAAACCCACTCTTTCTCCAATGCTAGGCTAAAAAGCTGCTCCTGCGGCCCACTTAAGAAAACTGGGGGGACATTTTCTAAAGGTGCCAATGTGACTAGCCAAGGACAGGCAGCTGGAGTTCTCTAGCTAGTAAGAACTGCTTCCTACTAAGCTCAGAGATGAACCTCAGCCTCAGGATTTTAAGGCAGAGGAAGAGCCCAGGAAAGGAGGCCAGGGAGCCAACTCCTCCCAGAAAAAGAGCATCAGGTAGAAGATTCGCCAAGGCCTTGGTTCTCAGTGTTAGACCTGCATGGCTCCGGGAATGCCCTTGGCCCTTCAGGCTACAGCTGAGATTCTCAACCCCAGTGCACATTAACGTCTTCTGATATCACACAATCCAGATTCTCAGAGCCCACCCCAACCCAATTCCATCAGAGTCTCCAAGAGAGGGGCATGCCTGTACCCAAAAGCCGGAGAAGTCAAGAGACTGGGCACCAGGGTTGCACGCTAATGTGCACTGGGGTTGAGAACCTCAGCTGTAGCCTGAAGGGCCAAGAGCAATCCCAGAGCCATGTGGGCCTAACACTGAACCTAAAGCCTTGGTCTTTCACATGGCACTTTCCGTCTATATTACCTGTCTTGTCACTGTGTCATCTGCCTGTCAGCCCTTGACTGCATTCTCCAATGTTCACTGGGGTGGTTGGAGCCATGAAGGTGTGTGAAGAGAGGTTTGTGTGTGAGAGCAGACAGGAACGAGTTTCCACAGGGAGGGCACGGCTTACAGTAAGGAAAATGTCTGCTTAAGTCATTGATTTTTTTTTTTTTTGGTCAAGCCTGTCAAACAAATCAACTTCTTAAATATTCCTACATTTGTGCATTAATGAGGGTGTAATTATACCTTTTGTACTGGCTGTGATTATATTAAGCAGGTCTGCAGAGCTGGGGCAATTGGTTTCCCATTGTTGCCCTGACTTTTATGGCCACTGGGGTGGGGACAGACCTTGAGTTGCGGGATGGAAGAAGACAGAATAGCTGAAAGGAGCCCTTTTGCAAGGATGTGGACTCAGTGGAGGAGCAACATCTGGCCCAGTCTGCCCACTAAGTTCCTCTGGGACCTCAGTGACCATTGATGAAATGATGAGATAGGTTGCTAATGTCCCTTCCAGCTCTTGAAAATCTGGCTGGGTGCCGTCAGCAGGGTGTGTGATGTGCTCACCCAGACACAGGTGAGGAGTGACAAGACCATCAGGCCACAGGGGCATGGGCAAAGGGACGAGCCCAGCCCAGCTCCTACCTCTGGACAAGTGGACGCCTCCTGATCAGCCTGAGCCACTGACCAGGGGCTCTAACTCTGAGCAGGCAGAGCTCTCTGGGATCTTGGGTAAGAGTGGGCTTAGTCTCCTGGGACCAGAGTCAGACTGTTACATACTTTTATGCTGAGGCTAGGGCTTAAAAGGACATAGCAAAGTTTTCTTGGAGGTCCTGGGATATAGGGGTGAGATGGAGGATACCTCACTGCTCCACTGCGCCCAAGCCCTCCAAGCTGAGCCTGCATACGGCAGACTTGTTTGCCCTGAACCAGGCACAAGCAGGTCCCAAGGTGGTTCTTGGGCCCCTCTGCCTTTCCCTCTGACCTCTTTAGGGTGGGAACCTTGTCCTACTTAACCTCACATTCTCCCAGCACCAAGGCAAGACTTGTTCTGGGGAAGATGCTCAGAAAATTAAAGCCTGCCCCAGTGGGAAGGAAGGCCACACGGAGCCTTGGCACACTCAGAACTTTAGAACCTGGACTTTTCAAGCAGTTTTCACCCCAGCCCCTGGTCAGGGCCACCCCAGTGGGCTCCTCACAGTGGTCTTGCTGGGGCCCAGATACTTACAGGTAATCCCAGAGGCCCTCGGTCTCCTTTTTCTCCCTGGACACCCTTCTCTCCTTTCGCTCCATCTAGTCCTGCTTCCCCCTGAAGGAGAGGGAGATGGAGGCGATCACAGAAGGGCACGTCCCAGACCACTCATTCCCATCTCATCTGGTTTGTAGAGAAGGGAGGAGGTGAAGGCAGTGGGGCAAGCGGTTGCAGGCGGGGCATGCCAAGAACCCCTGAGTCACTAGCCTGTCTTTGTCACAGTTAGCATCCCCCATAGCAAAAGGGATGAATGGAACAGAGACAACACACAGGGCAGTTCTGGATCAGGCTTCAAGACAGGGCAAGAAAACTAGGACCCTGCAGGATTTGCCCAAAATGCCACCTTTGGACCTCAGAAGTTCACAGACTTGTTGGGAGCAGAAACTCCCCCAAGTCCCCTGAACAATGTCGGGACACACAGTAAGGGCCACTGTCATGCCACTAGCTACCAGCCCTTTTTATTCATTTGCAGTGCTTTGGGGGAGGCCAGTGGGATTAGCCCTGGGCTAGACCTGTTTTCCTCCTGTACTTCAGGGTGAGTGAAGGGTCTGGGGTAGGTGAGGTGGGAAAGGGGTTTCCTGTTTTCTAAGAATCTAGCCTGTCACCTTGTGGAGTCAGTAGATGGATGGGAAAATTCTGTGTTCCAAGAATGCCAGGCGTAATGCTGGATGTTAAAGGGAGTGTGGGAGCTTGTTCTGCCCCAGTGGCACCCCATGGCTGAAGCATCACATGGG
This sequence comes from Dasyprocta punctata, assembly GCA_004363535.1. Classification (NCBI taxonomy): domain Eukaryota; kingdom Metazoa; phylum Chordata; class Mammalia; order Rodentia; family Dasyproctidae; genus Dasyprocta; species Dasyprocta punctata. Next base: position 23,532 of record RJWM01028460.1, read on the forward strand.
GCCATTTAGGGAGATGGATCAGTTGGGCCTCTGAAGCACTTTCTTTTCTGCCTTCACTGGTCCAGCCCCTCCCCCTCCCTTCCTCCAGCTCCTGTCACATGACCTCTTCTTACCTTTGGTCCAGGTAGACCTTGGAGCCCCTGCATTTGGAATCAAAACAAGGTGCATTAGAACCGTGTTTCTAGTTCCCTTCCCTCCCCATGGGCTGGCTGGTAGAAGAGCAAGGGTTTGCGTGCATTGTGTGGTCTGGGTTTGAGAAGGGAATATGAAGAGGTGTATTGCTTGGGGCTTTTTGGGGCACAGTTGGAGCCAACCTTCTTCAACTAAGGGCTGACAGAAAATTTCTCTGTGGCTCCCATGGCTGACCCAGAATCTCACGAAAGGGAGACTGAGGAAATATAGCAAAAATGAAATAAATTAATGTAGACAAAGTGTTTAATGTTTGGCACGTGGTTAAGTTTCAATAAGTGTTGGCCACTATCACTGCTGCTGCTACTACTTCTACCTGTGATGACAGGTGACACACAGCGCCATGGGGATTGTGAGCCATGCAGAGGTGCAGATGAACATCTGTTGGATTAGGGTGCACGGGGGCCCCTAGGTTCTGTGGGAAGGGGTCCCAGCTTACATTTCTATAATCACAGGAAGGCCCACCCCCCAGACTGGTGTCAGTGGGTCACTTCCTTCCTCCTTCTCTTTTTGAATATTTTCTATATTAATCCTGTTTTCTTGACAGCTGGGTAGCAGGGAGGAGGACAGGGAGGAGCAGATGTCTGACAGCAAAGGATTAAGTAAAGGTGGGGAAGAGCCTGAAGAGGAAGCGAGGGCTGCCATGTGGGCCAAATGTTTCCAGAGGATGAGGCAATGCCACGGGCTCCTGAGCGTCCCTGGGATGGGGTGTTTAACGTGGGAGGGACATTGGGGACCTGACCACAGCGGGCTGAACTGCTGCTGACAAGGCCTCCAAACTCACCGGAGGTCCAGGAGGCCCCTCTGGCCCTGGTGGTCCAGGAACCTAGAAGCCAAAAGGGAGTCCTGTTACACTCCACATGGTCCCCCCTCCTGACATGGCCCAGGGTCCTGCTAAGGCCACAGGAGGGCAGGACTCCCATTGGAGGCCGGCCCCATACACAGTCTCTCACAAGAAGGCTCAGGCCAGATCAGAAACTCATAGCAACCCACCCACCTGCACGACACTGAAAACAAAAATTGCCTAAGAATGTCCCCAGAGCATCTGTTCTTCCAGATTTCTTAAAAAGCTGGGAGGTCCAGTAGCACTAGATCCAGGCCGTGTCCGTGCATGGCAACAATTGCCCGGAGAGGAATAAGAGCCTTCCTCGCTGGGCGGGGCCTGTGCTCCTTAGTCCACCCAGTCTCCGCCACTCGCTGCCATGTTTGCTCAGACCCCTGGTCCTCTTGCACTGCAAGCCTGGGCCCCGCACGTATCTGAATTTGAGATCCTTTTCTTAGAGGAGCAGAGACTGGTGATCTGGAGTGAGGGCAGGGTGGAGTGTTTCTGAAGAACATTCCTCAAGTCCCCCTGGGTATGTAACAGGGTGGGGACCATTTCCCTTGAGGGCTGCTTGCAACAGATGAGATTCAGACTGGACAGTGGAGGGGGAGGAACCACTTCCCTACATGGTCTGTCACTGACAAGATGACATCCATTCGTCCATGGTCTGCCAGGGCTGCTCCCTTCTGGGCAGGGGACCCCACTGAGTTTCAGGGTTCTCAGGTGCCTCGGCTTCCCCACCATAGAACTGCCTGGAGCATGGGCAGGCCAGGGACCCATGTGTCAGGCTGCCCTGCGGGGGCAGCAGTCAGGCCCCTAGCGTCCCTTGGGCCTTTGAGCCTCTCAGTTTCCTAATGGTCCCCTCTCAGGAAAAATAATGTTTGGAAACTCTACCTTCCTTGAAAAAAGCTTACTTTTTTTTTCTTATTATAAATAAGAAATGGATTATGGTAGTGGTTATACAAGTCTACACATGTATCAAAGTTCACAGTTGTACATACTCCTCCCAGAAGTCAAATTTTCCAATTTAATAG